>KN894675.1:24886-36874 GCA_000934455.1 Apostichopus parvimensis
CATACTATTTCTCTATTCACAGCATACTATTTCCCTATTCACAGCATACTATATCTCTATTCACAGCATACTGTTTCTCTGTTCACACCAAACCATTTCTGTTAATAATTTACAATATCATATCTCTTGAAAGCATTTCCAAATTAATTGAAATTATTTCCCAAATTCAAGGCTTAAGATATATTTTTGACATGTTGCAATTCCATTTCCTCACAATGATATCAATTTCTTGATCGCATTAATAGTGAATATTGTTAATCTCTCCGAGATAATGGAAAAGAATCCCTCGGGCCGTCAAAATATTTGGGGAAAACTCGGAAAGAATATAATTTAGGCCAAAGGAAGATTGCTGTCACATCACTTCCTAAAATAGCTTCAAAATGTCAAACAACAAAATTGTAACCTTCTTTGTCATTCTTCAACTGCAATTTTATTTTTTTATTTCATTTTTTTCTTCTTTCTAACCTTTCAAAGTTGTTGGGTATGGAATTACCTTACTGTATAATATTTGATTCATAGGATCAAAAATGCAAACCACTCCCTTCACAAAATTCCCAGATTTGTAAAAAATTTAACAAAATCTAAGATTTTATGACTATAAGCACAGCTATTCTTGAATGATATGGTTTTTTTCTTTTCCTTTCTCGCAACAGAATACATATCTCACACAGAAAAACAATATATAATTGTATTATCAAATTATGAAAGGAAGCAGTGGAATATTTCTCCTCCTATCATATCTCCCTCCCACTCCCCTCTCCCCTTACTCTCTTCCCTTCCTTCTCTCAACTCCCCCACCCCACCCCCACACCTTAGGCAAGCAGTTCTTTACAACAAATTATACCAATACAATTAGTGTTTGTTTCATATGACCGTTTTCCTTAATTAAATCATGCAGAAAACTCAGATAAATGATGTGTAATTCTCAGAGACATATTTTGTTTTCTCATGCGGTGTAACTTTTTCACATTCTGTTGAATTCAAAGAGCAAATATGATTCCTTACTAGAATCTATGTATATCACCTCCGCCATATTTACAATAGTTGCCAACTAGTATTTAATACAAAATTTGTAACCTTTTTTGATTCGCCAAGCTATGACATAGTATATGTTGTCATTTATTGCAATGAAACCAACAACAAGCAGACTGCATTACTGAGTTATCAGACTTGCAGTAACGGCTGATTGGTGTTAAACCAGCATTTTTTGATGTTTTTTTATGTTCAGTGAATGAAAGCCCCCAGGAGCTTTTCAGTTGGTAATATTACCATACAACACTCCTCAGCAAGTACATACAAATTTAATACTGTCAATGTGGGTATCATATAAACATTTTCTGTTCCCTGGAATTTTTTTGTGAAAAACGAATTCATCTTTCATATGAACTTGCAGAAGCTGATTTTTGTTTGTTTGTTTCTTTCTTGTTTTCTCGATGGTCATGTTTCATGTTCTTTTCAATTTTAAATCGGTAAATTCTTTTGGCAGGTGAAGAGTCTTTATGGACACAAGTTGAAATTAGCGGGCCCTTTGGAAGTTTGGCATTCCACTTTCCCTATTTTCTTTGAAGGGAGCAAGGAAAGGTGTGGGTAGGGAAGGTGGCTACGATGTAATTTCATCCAACACTGAACTAATAGCTACTAAATTGAAAGCTAAAATATCGGCAACATTTAAAGCAATAGTGACATTTAACGGGGAGAGAATTCCATTTATGGGCAATGTAGAAGGGAGAGCCACGCTAAGAGGTTGCTGGAATAAAGCAAGATTGGTTAATAGAATGCAACTGTTATACAGAGACAAAAATGCTAAGGAGAGCAGTTAATTTCAAATTCAACGCAAAATTTGACAACCTCCGTGAAAAATAAAATTAAGCAAATGATTTATTGCTAGGTTTGAATTCATTCTTCAATCTGAATCCAGCAAGCCTTTTTTTCCTGGCCTAACCCTGTTCCTTCCAGGACTTCTCTATCTCGTTACTTTACACCTGGATTTGAATATGTTTTTAATAATGAATAATGCCCAATGTTTTCTGCTTACAGATATATTTAAGATTGTTGGATAATAATATCATTAACGTTTTCTTTTATTTATCTTTCTTTCTTTCATTTCATTCATTTCTTTTCATTTCTTTTATCGTTACTTAGATGTTTCGGTAGACCAACAAGAACTGTTAATATTTTTTGTTTTGTTTCTTGTTTTGTGTTTTAGAGATGTTTTAAGTTGTTAACTTTACCATAGGGTGTTACATAAGCAGGAAAGGGACATTTCTTATGTATTACTACTTGGAAATATTGAATTAGTGAAACCATGAAGCTATCATTTCGTAGATGTATCCCATTCCATGATATCCACAGATGATTGCATCACCCTTACATGTAGGGAGATTACACAAGCAGAAAAGGAAGCCCCACCAAAACCAAAAATGAAAATCAAACCAATTTTTAAATGGAAATTTCAAGCTATAAAGGCATTAGGTGCCATTTTAAAAGAAAAGTTACAGAATTGGTTTAATTTGAAAAATGCACCAATGATTAGGGTGGCCAAATTTTAATTTCCTGTTGACAATTGTTTTGATAAAACAAAGAGGGCAGCCAAACTTGCAGTCCAATTATTCTCAACTAGAAGGTACGCATGTCACTGATAACTCGACAATTAGCGTAAGAGGGATGATCTTGTCAACGATAACCAGGATCTGATGGAGTGCATTAACATAATTTATCGTATAGTATCACAAACACACACAAGACGTGTGCAGATCCAGGCACCATCCAATTACATTTACTCTCTCCCTGGCGCACAACGGCGGTACAACTACTCGCAGAAGAAGCCTGGTTTCATGGAATAAAATATTAAACGCCTTAATGTCAAAAATTCATCTACTTTTGAGGCCAATTCAGTGCTAATGCCAATTGCCTCGGGCAGTTATGATTCAAATTGTCAGCACGGGCTGCTGGCTGTATTCACGTAATTGACGCCTGGGGCTTCCCTGGACTTGTTTAAATATACGTGGATGAGATTATTCGACTTCATTTTCTTGGCAGAAACGTTTCATCTGTATATTGTCAAGAGTTCTTTGATTCGTTAGCAGGTATATTATTACTCCGTTTGCTTTGTTCCGGTGATTAAGTGTCCACAGAGGACAAAAGAGAAATGGTCCATGGGAAGAATTGAAATAACTGTAGCTATTGCTTTGTTAAAACTACTGTCATTTACTTTCAAAGGTTTTTATAGCAATTTGAACCTGAAAAATTATTGTTAAATATGATGTTGACATGCTTGGTCAAAATTTGATCATCTTAAATCTGTTTGTGGATAGGGGCTTTGATATTGTCAAGTGACATTGCCAGTGGAAATGATGTTATAATCAATAATGATATTTACCTGGTATGGACAATGCATTCCAGTTTTGGGAATTTGGAATTTAGATCTATCCAATTCCTTATGTCTGTCTTGCCCCACCCCTAACATGTACAGTTAGGAATGAACTTAAATTTCAGAAGAAATCCACTAATTCTCCTCATTTCAACCCATTTTTTGGGGCTTTATTTCTAGTTTGCATCTTTCTTAAATCTTTCTTGAATGATTCCAAGGTGTGAAACATGGAAATGCATGATCTGACACATTTTGAAAATTAAAACAAAAATACCTTTTCCCTGTCATTTTAATGCCTCCCAGATCATTTCTTGAAAGGGAGTTTGGTAGTGCAGTTGAGTGCATTAAATATAAAGTTTAGTAAAATTGCCATCAACTGATTAGATGTGGCATCATTATTTATGCAAACATTTTTAGACAGGCTTCCAATACAGATTCAGTCGATTCATTAGTCAAGATTTTGAGAGTGTGAGATACGTGTGCGTGGTTAAGGGCTGTTGTAAACGGAGTGCATGCATTTCTGTGATTGTCACCTGTGGCACTAAGCAGTTTCTTTCTTCAAGGTAATAATGGACATGATAGTGAGGTGGACAAAGGGATGGGGGTGGGGGGTGGAGTGAGTTAGACTTTTTACTCTATTTTATTGTGTTGTATTTATGAAAAGTTTCAGTACATGAGACTTTAAAAGTGCTTTTTGAGGCTGAGCATCCCTTATGAGAAAAGTGTGATAGTGAGGACCGGTGGGAGGAATGGTGAGAGAAAGGTTGCTTTATTCTGAGTGTCAATCAATAAGTGTATTAAAAGTGATATTATGCTCTTACCACGATACCAATTCCCCAACCCCCCCCCCCCCCCCCCCACACCCCTATCACCTTTATGACTGGTTAAGCGACTTCTTAAGTATCTTGCACAATGCTGTTAAATGGACTTATAGGACTCAGCATGCTGTGAGAATTGATTCAAAAAGCGATCTTTCCTTACATGCAGATGAGTCGAAAGGAAAAAATCTCAAACTGGAAATGAAAGTGTGTTAAAGCAGAATAGTAACTTTGTGCACAGTAATGCTTGTTTCCAGAGACTTACAGCACTTTTTTTTTAGTTTACGAATTTATATTGAAACTGAAACTCCTGTTAAAAGGTTAAATGTTTTGAGACTTAATTGGGTTTGCATTTCTCACAAATTCTCTATTTAAACTAAAATAACTGTTGTTACAAAATAAGTATAGATAAAAAAAAAACGGAAAAAAAAACGATGTTTCAAAATCGATTACATGCGATGCTTTGTTCATACATATAGAAAAGATGGTTACACATACACAAGACCAAAAGAAATGATATGTACACTTTAAGAACCCACCAGATATATTACGATAACAACCAAAAACAGGGGATATAAGTTTAATCCTCCAACCTAGTAAACAGAAATATCTAATCCAGACAGATATATCGTCTCATAACATCACTTCTTTTTAGAAACAAATTCTTTCTAGTTTGGAATTCACCGAGAAAATTTGATCACAAACGAGAGATGACTGATAATAATTTAGGCAAATAGTGTTCCTCATTGTTTATGGGGAAACATTCCATCTACTTGTAAGGGATTTTTGTCAAATTGATGGCGACTCACGGCGGATTTTTGAGTAACTAACAATCGTCAGGAAGCATGGTATATTATAGTATGTTCTGTTTTCACTACAGTTTAATTTGTACATTGCTGTTGAAGCTACAAAGTTCCCACATAGGGTCACTCTTCCTTTAGTATGCTATCACACTCATTCCTAAATAGTTTATGAAGAAAGGCAACAAGAATGGAACTCCGCTAACTCAATAACCTAAAGGGCCTTTCCATTTATAGCTTGCCAGTAAGCTGAAATATTTCATGTAAACTTCAAGGCAGCATTTAATGAAGACAGATGACTTATTCAACGCTAACTACGCCAAATTAAGATGAATGCATATTTGAGAGCTTTACGACAGCAGACTCGTAAGTTGGTTTGCCCATTTATTATCGAATTTGTCGGTATGTATGTTAAATCAAACCGGTGTGGGGGATTGATGACTAACAAGCTTTGAAAACAAATTTATGATAATGACACAAGAATTCATATTCTACAACAATGAATAGCTTTCGTGCCTGAACCTTCTGAAGAGAACTATTCAATTCCTACCCCCCTCCCTTTTTTTTTTTTTTATCTTTCATGGCTGATATTGTGGTAGAAAGCTACAGGACATTTTTTATTTATTTATTAAACAATCCAAGGAAAGTAAATTGTAATTCTACAAAGTGACTGTTTAGAAACCAAGATGGTTGGAAACAAAATATTTTAATGATTCCACTGGCTAAAACAAAACTCTTCATTATTATTATTATGATTATGATTATTTTTTTTTAACTCAAAATGTTAGTTATCCTAGAAATATTGAATGGCAGCTACATCACCCTTTTAGAGGTGTTATTATACTAGGCACACTTTATAGTTTGATAGCTGCCAGTATTAAACATCTTGGTGGTTGGTATCATGAAGCCAGATGAAAACAAGCCGAAACCCTTTGACCTTTTGCCAATGTGATGATGAAGAATGTGCACTAAACTGAACAAGGCCGCAAAATGCCTGCAGATGTCAGTAACCTTTACTTGTAACCGACGAAAAAGGGAACCCAAATTCGGGTGAAAGTAACAGCTATTTTCAGAAAAGATGTTAGTTTCATTAAAATTCAGAGTCCCCAGTATTACAGTTTAAGCGGGTTGAATTTGAATGACTGAAGCTGGTTATCTCTATAAAATATGCATAAACAGAAGCTCGAGGCTATTGAACTCATAAACCTCCGTGGAGGGTCGCCGAATCGGTGAATTTTAAATTTGTTAAGGCGGAGAGATTTTTCCTATTCGGGTTTCCTGTTCGACAACTGGATTTTAATTTTCGTATCACCGCATCTCTGCGTTTTCGGGGAATGTCACACTGAAATTTCTGACTACAAAATAGGCGGGTTTTTGGTTGGAGAAGTTGTAGTTATGATACTGATTATCCCTCAAAGAAAAGGTTAAAGATTAAATAATGAACAAAAGTGCATACTTGCCATACCTGTGTAGAAACAGTGAAACAGTCATTGGCAGCCATATCATGAATTCAAACTTTAATATTTAAGCTAAAAACTAACTTTACAGACAACTAAAACATTAACTTGGACATTTTTTTACCAACTTTGCATAAACATGATAATTTACCATCATCATCATCATCATCATCTCATGTTTCCTTATTTTTGACAATTCTAAGCACTACATGTGGACACATACAATGCTAGATTCTCCTACAATCATCACAACAGTCTTTTCCTACTTTCCTTCCTTATCATTTATCTTCAATTTGCAAATGTCCAAGTCGACATTAAAAACACTTAAAAAGCATAGCACGGCAAAATATTGTGGTATCTTGAGGTGAATTTAAACATAGAGCAAATGGAAGTTACATTCCAAATATAACATGCGTGCAATTACAATTCACTATAAAGCAAAAATTTACCACGCAAAAAGTTGGAACACTGTAGAACTTAGATACACACACAGTTAATCATATTTCTTCAGCAACTAATTCATCAAAGGTTAAAACAGTGATTTTTGACAGGACTTTTGTCTGTAATCCTATTTCTGGAAGATAGTGATATTTTGGTAGCTTGGTATACCAGTTCTGCAGTTTTACATTAAATTTGCTATAAATTCTTCTTTTAATAAACTACAAAGCAGAGCATTGCATTGTATTATGGTGCACCTCTACCAATGACTCATCCAATACTTTTTCTCTTCAAGGTGTTGGTGGCACTTGCCGTTACTGTGCTAGTATATATTTAGTCTGGCGAACACACCTTACATCCATAACTAATTTTGCAACAACAAACACAAAAAGGATCAAGGCATGGCTGATGTAAAATGACAATTTCACTAGTACCTCTCCCAGAAGGCAAAAACAAGGTTGGGTACATTCAAGGTGATGCAATCACTTTTTCCTCTTTTTACCCCCTTTTATCCCCTTCTTCTTAATTTAGAAAAATTCTTTCATTTTCGAAACTGCAAAATCCATGGCATACCTTGAACAAGTTAGAGAGAAAGTTAAGTTTTGGAAGGAGGTTTACAAAACCCAATTCCCAAGTGAAGGTTACTCCACCAACTTTCACTGTCTTTTTACAACATACAATTCAACTTGGACAGCTCTGGCCTTAAAACATGGAAAGCAAGGGTAACCTTTTTTTAAAATCTGAACTGTTCTAAGAATTTTATCTTCATCAAGGATAAATGACTCAAGTCAAAGCAAACTTCTTATAAGGCATAGCAAGGGGAGTTTGGAAAAATTGAAGCCAGCTAGAGCAAAATTTTAAAAGCTCTATAAGGATTAAACAAATTCTGAGCAGGACTGGGGGTACTTATGAAAATCCTCTTTCATTTGAATTGCCATATATAAATCAGTCCATACAAATTTAACAAATGTCCTGTTTTAGGAATAAAGTAAAAGATAGTGATAATACTGGGAGGTCATTTCTGGTGAAGGTGCACCATAGATACTGCAATAAAAACCAAATAGCAGGCACTGTACTTACAAAGATCCAGGGATGTTTTAAGGCCTCCGTAGCAGTAATTCTCTTGGCTGGGCTTACTGTCAACATACTGTCAATAAGGTTCTTGGCTTCAGGGGTAACTGTGTCCCATTCTGGCGAAGGGTACTATCGGTAAAGAGGATGACAGTCAAAGCAGTTTCACAGAATTCTCCGTAGAGAGTTTGTTAAGTGCAACTAATTCAGCCATCTTATCAATATGTCATATCTCTATGTTTGACAAACATTATGACATCCCTCTAGTAGGGGATAGCTGTGACACATGAGCTAAAACAAACAACATATTCTATCATACCCAAGTATCAGAAAACAGGAAGCAAAAGGTCCCCTTTCTCTTCATTCCTCGACCAGGGACCATTTTGGATAATCAGAGACCACTTTGGGCAACATGAGACCATTTCTCCATTGTTGGAATGCATTGCAACTTTTAATACACCAAATATCTTCACAATATGTCCTTTACATATTTCTATATTTAAAATGTATTTCACAGATAATAGTTAATAATGCCACATCCACAAGGAAACACTAAATTGGGACTAGTTGGTTGATTATTAAAAGGGGGTACATATAATATGTTCGGTATTAGGGGTCAGTGATTTTCACAAACTCTTTTTAGTTTTATGAAACACAAACTAAGTAACTGTAAACATGGAAAGGTCAACATAAATATCTGTTTTTTTTCTTCACGATGTGTAAGCCTTCAAAGATGCATACTGATGAGATAATTTTTCTAATTTCAATATCATAAAACACGATGACATTGTGCCTGAATAATCTTATGGAATAGTTTTGTGTCAAAGATTTCTGTAGCACCGTTTTTTCTATGTTTTGTCACGAAAAGAAAGTGAAAAAGCATTAATTTTATAATACTGACCCAACTTGTGGAGAGGCAATGTATGCTTGAACATAAATATCACATATACTGCTCTTTGTCAGAATTATGACTAAATTCGTGAGTGAATAGAAATCTGCTCCTTGTTGAGAGTGATGCGGTTAAAAGGTTAGAGCCAATGGACTTGCGATCTAAGGATTGCAGGTTCTGTGTCAGAACTAGAAATGTACCGTTGAGCACGGCACATAATTTTACAAGGTTGCCTCTCTTCATCTGATGTATAAATGTGGACCTGCAAAGTATTTAACACACCCAATGGGATGTCCCCCAGGGGATGTCCCCCAGGGGATGTCCCCCAGGGGATGGGGATGTGGTGCACCATAGTGTCTCATGAGATACTGTTTGAATCACACACACTAATGTGTGTGGGTGTCACAAGTTACCTATCACCTGGAGTTAAACTGCTGTAAAATCATGAATGTGAGAAGGCTGTGGCTTTGATACAAGATTGTAAACCTTCCCAACCCTTTTCAATCGACGGAAATGATCTCTAACGTTCTGTTTAAAAAATCTAGTCGCATGATTCCTCTCGTCAAAATGTCAGTCGATATATAAATATCGGAACACTTACATCGTACGCTCCAGACTTAATCTGTTGATACAACCTATGCTGGTCTTCATCCCAGAACGGTGGATAACCGACTAACAAGATGTAAAGGATCACACCTACGAAACAGAAAACAGTTTATAAACTTGCAGCACCAGGTTGACATTTGCAAATAAAATGAACACCTCAGTTAATGATGTTTATCAAGGAAATACATATATAGCTAACCTCCTTATACTCCTCTCACTTAGTTCTCAACTTACCTGTCATTTTATACCTGCTTCCTTCTATCACCTTGTGCAAGTTGATTTGCCTATTAATGCTTTTTGAACCGCGTCTAAAATTTCAATGAATAATTTGACATCATTTGTGGGGGTGTCAAACACTGGTGTGATTATGAAAGTAGGCCACTGAGAGAATTCATAAATATCTTAAAAACCTGGCGGTATAAAAAAAAACTCTTGATGTCTTTGATCCCTGTTGCGATTTATGGTGTCAGTGGCATGTTGTCAAGCCCTTATCAAAGGCGTACACAAAAACTTAAAATCTGAAATTCCTGTTGATTTGAAGATTTGGCATTATTCAGAACAAGTCAACTTTCACACGTAAAATGGGCTGGTCACCCTCTCAGACTAAAATGAGAGATTTAGGTGCTTGCAACAAATTTGGCAGCTGTGTATAAGCTAGAAGTAATCTTTTTAAACTAATGCAGAAAAGTATTGTTTCATAATGAAATTTCCAAACCATAGTGTAGGGCAGTGTGCTGTATTGTACCTGTACATATCATTGGCAGTTACTGTACCATGGACTGATAACCATATCTTCAAACGCAGTGCAAATTAGTACAGTGCAATGCACTGTACCTGTACTATGACTGGCAGTGACTCTGGACTGATATCCATATTTGCCAATGCAGTGGAAAGCAGTACAGTGAACATGTATAGCCTCCACTACAACGTAAACACGTGAATATATCACTCTATTGTCTCTCTCCAAACAGAAGAAAACAATGCAAAAAATCAGCAATTTATTTTCATTTGTGGTCACAATGATACAGGACCATAATCTGTGAAATATTCTATTGATCACCAGCAAGAATAATTTGGTAACCTTTACACACTTTACTGTATGTAATGACTACGTCAATGTGTTCATAGATAGGTTCAGCATGACATGGGACTTATCCATCTAAGAAAACACAAATGTTAAACCTACCACAGGCCCAGATATCCACAGGTTTACCATAGTGTTCCCTATGCAAGACCTCGGGAGACAGATACCCTGGAGTACCAGCAAACCCTACAATAAAAAAAAGATAAATACAAGAATTAACAACATAGCAACATTTTTTGAGTCTACAACAAATGAACATGGCTGTTTACCATAGTGGAGGAATCCTTTAATTTGTCCATACAGTTTAAGAAGCTTGAAACTGTTAAAAAGGAATATGGCAAAATATTGTACATTACAAACTGATAATTAACTGCAGTATATGAAGCTTTTAGGAAACTATTAAATATGAGGTGCAATGGAGCTGCAGTAAACAATCTAAAATCATGTCTACTGTTATTAACCAATCAGACCAATGTTGGTCGCGACCCATTTTAGTGTTGCCAAAATATTACGGAGGGTTGCCAATATAAAATCGGAAGAAAACGAAATAATTGCCGGTATTTTTCTAAGGAGAGCAGCGATGGGGATTTGGGTCTATACCAACACTTGATAACGATATTCATTTACTTGATAAGAGTGATTTATCTAGCCGCCGATGATCTCTTTTGGGGCAATATACAAACGACCGATCGGTAGGGCGTTTCGTTTTCTTTTTATGAAGAATTCGAAGAGCAGACGACGAGAGAGGATAATTTCAGACTAATAGATGGTTACATGGACATGAAAGAGAGGAGAGGAGGAAAGAGGGGGTTTTCAGATTAATAGATGGTTACACGGACATGAAAGGGATCGAGAAGAGGAACTGCGCCTGAGTTTGTAAGGGCGGGGCAGCAGCTATGACGAGAAAGAAGGCCGGAGTCGTCAAACAAATATTAGAGAAAGCACCGGAAGCTAAGTGGGTCCATTGCTATCTACGCCGGGAGAAATGAACCACTAAGAAAATATAGCAACCTCTCAGAAGTGATGAGTCAGGCTGCCAAGATAATTATCTTTATCAAAAACGGTGCTCAGCACTCGCATTTGTTTGAGGAACTTTGCAAACGAGTGGAGTAAGACCACGTCCAGCTTCTATAATTCAGTGAAGACGCTGGTTGTTGAGGGGGAAAGCATTGAATGGATTGGTTGAGCTGTGAAGATAATTATCTTTATTCAAAAACAGTGCTCAGAACTCGCATTTGTTTGAGCAATTATACGAACAAGTGGAGTCAGATCACGTCCGGCTTCTATACTTCAGCGAAGCTTGTTGAGGGGGAAAGCATTGAGCGGATTGGTCGAGCTGCATCAGGAAGTTGAGGAATTCATCCGAGAGAGAAATTCTCCAGTAGCAACATTTGTGTGATAAGTCCATTGTTTTGTTTCATTTGTGTGATAAGTCCTTTGTTTTGTTTCATTTGT
>KN894678.1:2756-18801 GCA_000934455.1 Apostichopus parvimensis
ACCAATATAAACTTGGGAGGGGGAAGGGGTAGCGAGGGGAGGGGATATTCAAGATTTCCCTCTTAATGACCTATATTTAATAACATACACTAAAAATCGAATAGCACCAATTTACAAGGAATCTCCCTAAAGGAGGGCTAACGGAAAAGGACACCCAAGACAGTCATATTGCAGGTACCTCCCTGTCCCCTAACAACTCCCCCTCCACCCCAGCCCCCCCCCACTCTGACTAGGGGTTTGCAGATGTCTGTATTTGGTCCATTTCACCTTACTTTGAATAATATTCACAGATGGTTTGCTACAATTGTCACAAAATTGGAGTACAAACTGCTAAGGTTTCTAAGATCCACAAACCCCCGATATCGACATCATATACACCGACCCTATCAAAAACCATCCATTGTTCCCCTGCTACTACCCATGAAGCTATATATACTGTGCCTGTCCATAGCATTTGAGGAGCTGCCTGATAAGATGTTTCATCACATGACCACAGACTATTGGTTAGTTCATAACTGAAATTCTTTTCTAGAAACCTCTTGACCTCTGCAAATTCCTGGCAATGAGCCTCTGGAATTTTTTGTCCTGTTTTTTTTTCCACGGTTTCAACTGTGGCAATATGAAAGGAAGGAAGAAACATATAACATAACTAGAAACAGGAACAGAGGTCAGCATATCAGGAACAGGACAGTCTTAAAAAAAAAATTAAAAAGACATTAATTGTTTCCATTTTCACTTTAGCTGTGTACAGAAAAACAACGAATACGGTGATCATGAAACGGTCAAAATTTCTACGGAACAGCAGTCCATAAATTAAAGATGAAATTAATAAAGTGAAAGAGCGGGAATCCATGGAAATATGACTTCCTTTCCAGCTCTAGGTAAACAAATCAAGAGTCAGCAAAATTGTTAGCATTCTTCCATTTTAATTTCCACAGGTCAGGAAAGTGCAAAGGCAAAAGGATGGTAAAAATGAAATTCACATAATATTAAGAAATATATGTAAAAATGCATTAAAATTGATACTGGCTTTGTTTGTTTGAAGGATAAACTGAATAGTTTGTTTAACTGCTTAGAAAACTCCCATCAAGTTTGAGCGAGCGTAAATCAGTCACGTCTCATATGTATTTAATAATCATGTAGCCTATATTTTGCCCCAAATTTTTCTTAGCCATGAGAAAAATTAACCATTAGTTTTTAAACCAAAATCTTCCTGAAGGTGTTAACTAGATCTGCAGATTATATCCATCTGGAGATCTGGAAAGTTCACTCACAAAAATACTTAAAGGAAAGTGCCAGGTGATCAGGCTCAAGAAGGGGCTAGGGGGGGGGGTGGGAGAGGTGGTGTCAGCCAATGGAGTATGGCAATAAGCTATGGCTGGTTTAACAAGGCTGATATAGATAGAACAGAAAACCCCACTGTACAGCTGTTAAAGGCAAACTTTACAATAAAAGTCTAGGACTATCAATGTAAGTCATATTAGGAATACACGGCTAGCTATCCCACCTAAGACATCTCACTTTACAAGTCTGCAATTTTGTAGAATTTACCACAGAATGCAATGATCTGACAAATGAAACTAAAATCTTTCAGGAAAAGCCCAGTGACAAGCTTGCCACTTCTTAAAAAAATTTAAAACAATTCACCAACTGCCCAGCAGCATAGGCGTAGGAGCCCAATTCTATTTGGGGGGGCTGTTACGACTTGCCCAAAAAATATAACCAATATTTTTGCGCGCTCTGCGCGCGTTCAACGTCGTAATGTGCATATGATATAGGCATGCATCAGTTATAACATTGCATGCCAATAACATACAATCAGTTGCTGTGTTATTACCCTTCCATATTTGTTAGAATTACTGGGAAAGTCGTTACAATAATGATGATAAAAATAATATCAGTTTAACCATTGAAAAACACATTGCAAATTAGTTTTCTTTCAGTAGGTGCCCGAAAAAATTCTCAGCATATTGCCCAAATTTTCACAAAAATTTTTGCTTGGGGGGCTGCAGCCCCCCCCCTCCCCCACCTCCTATGCCTATGCCCAGCAGTATGTCATCTTGGAATGTAGCAAACTCTGTATTTTACAATGTACATTAGCTCTGAGCCTTATATTAACTATCTCACAGATTTGTCACACAAGAGTATGAAAACTAGATAAATGCTACCGCCCTCACTTTCAAAGAATCACACTAGTTAGTTGATCCCCATAGACTGTAAGATACCATGCATGAATGTAAATACCATAAAACTTTGTACTGTTTATAATCTACACAGTAAGTGTCATCTCTTTAAATGTTCTTTTGATTGCGATTGACTTGTTTTTTTTTAAGCACAAGAGCTACTTCTTGTTATTACTAAGTACTATTATTATTATTATCATATTATTATTAAATAGTAAATAAACAAGCCTTAATACACATACCATAAAAGTGAGGGCAGTATACTACTTTTCTATAGTCCAATGGCTCAGTCAACACCATATACATACAGTATCATCATTACATTTCCATCTTAGTGGGGGGTGTTGTTTTCACTCTGCAGTTGCCTGTGTTTGAGAAGTGCTTAAATTACAGTGGTAGATTCCACATATTATGCACCTGACTGTATATTGTATGGGTGGGTACCTTGGTGTTTGACCAGGGAGTAGCAGCTATAGCTCCCTGGTTTGACTGTGGAATGTGAAAAAAACCTCAACTTTTATGACAGATGTTCTGAAAGGTATGTATGTCCATGAAAGCACATCCCTCTATAGATAACATGCCCATGATTTACTGTACAAGACAATTGTTTAGATATGTGTGTGGCTTTTGAAAAGACCTATACTGCTGTAAAATAACATTGTACATAACGTTCATTAATGGTATCAGTTCATGAAACCTGGTACATAATTCAAAGGCATTACCATATTTGGTAACTGTTTTGACACAGAACTACTCAAGTCTCACCAAATACTGGTTTGAATGCATCTACATTGTCAACTGACAGCTACTGTAACATAGGGCCGTCGTATTATTGTGATACGTAGAAACATCACTGCACTTTAAAAAATGAAACAAAAATGTTACGATCCACGATCTGCACAGGCACTTTGTGAATAACACACTTGGAAACAAACACTTGAGTAGCAATGTCGTTTTTCCGACTTCTTCTTCTGTTTAAATTTACCTATAAATTTTGCCAAGATACAGCTTAAACTATCATAACTATATCATACACATGTATGCTGATATGTATACATCACTAAACTCCTAATAATCAGTCTCACATTCACTACTCAGGTTGTTGATCATCCACATGTGGCTGCAATCTGGATATAGAACCATTTTTGCTGACAGAACAATACCTCCCTTCACAATACATCCAATGTACCATACAGACAACATCATGCAATTAACCAGGTCAGAAACTACCATATTTGCATTCTGGGTAATTTGGGTGTTCAGCAAGATAACAGGACCAGGATGGATTTTGGAGCATTTAAAAGACAAGCTCTAAAGCCGAAGGGAGATAGGATCTAGGGTTTCTTTCTTTGTCCCTTCTACTCTGCCGTCTCATTATTTTCCATTAACCCAACCACCACCTCCCCCCCCCCCCTCCTCGCAACCCTCTTCCCAATGTAAGTTAACTTGAACGAACTGGATAATATACTGTACAAAAACCCATTGGATAATACACACGACATAACCATACAAAAAGTTTCACAGGAGGTACTGCTCCACCCATTTATTCAATATCCAACCTTTGACAATACCCTTAGAATAACCTATTGTTACAACTTACAAACTTGTGTATGTTTCATGTGGTTATACAGTTTATATAAATAAGATGTGAAAACAGTTTGTCACATACAAACATTAAAGTATGATAACCTCCAATATTGATAACTTCAAAGTCCATTCCACTGAATTTTGTTCATCATGCATAGGCACGCCACAGTACAGTACAACTTTCTTATCTTACAAGGGCAAACCTATGACATTTCTAACCAGAAATTATCCAAACATTATTAAACATTTCAGGCTATTAATGATTTGGGTGAACTGGCTTTTGAAAAGTTGCCTTTGTGGCCTGTACGCTATGATGCCACGTAGGATACACTGATCGGTTTGGATTACATCCCTCAACCGAAACCCCCAACCCCTCCCCCCATACCCAGACAACCAGCAGATATTATCTTTTCTATACTACATTCCAACACAATGAAGGCAAGAACTTATTTGCAATACATGTGTGACTTTAAATATCTACCAGCTTTAGGTTTTCATGATCGAAACCTCAAAATTTTGATATAATACCAAAAATGGGCATCCGGTGGCATTTAGCCGCCTAACCTGTGGTCATTGATATAGATTTAAATCTCACAAGTAGTTTAACAAGTTATCTCTAATCTTAGTTTTCTACTACTTTTAGTTTAATGACCATCTTGTTCCAATGTAAACTGACCCCTAAAACTTAAGTGCTCGACGTATTTACCAAAGTCTGAGAAACCAGCCCATGGCCTTTTCCCAAAGTTGTTGATATTTATCCGAAACAACCACACTTTCAGCAGACTGACCATTTCTTTCCTTCGTTTAGCTCTTTGAGAAGTTCTTTGAGTTCTCAAACAAATAATAGAAAACCAGTCTAGTGAGGTAACTTTAAAGAAAAACTTGTTTAACTTAAATAATATCGAGGACTCGGGGTCAACCTTTATTATCCTTTGGGTACTTACTTTGATAAAAAAAAATAAATAAATTGGCCCCAAATTGTCCAATGCTTAACTTATTAGCGATTATTAGTTTGTTCGCTAAACTGCTTTATAAAGGCTGCAACCACAGATGAACAAACCTCAACGGCATGGGATCCGATGGTGCCTGCATGGTCATTGCCTAAATTACTTTTAACCAATCTGTGCTGCTTATAATGAACATAAAAATTGAATTTGATGCGACCAACATTTTGGCAGCATAACTTTATGAAAATTTCCAATTTGATGTTTTTCTTTGTATGTTCCTAAAGATATTAACCAACATAACTCTATTCACATAGGCTCAATAGTAAGCATTAATTCTTTCCGATGACCAAAATGGTACAAAGAAGAGGTGTAACTACGGTAACAATAATCACAAACAGGCAGTTTGACCCACGATTGCTGAAAACATTCACTGGTGATGCTGTTAGTAACAGCTGACCAATCATAGCCTTTCCTTGTTTACTTGTAAATTGCAATGAATCTTACTTCTATCATAATATCTTAAATCTCAAAACAGCAGATAAAATTTCTGTTGTTTTCTTTCCCTCTTTGTATGCTCTCAAGACTGCAATTTAAGTTTACCTGTCAAGGCTGATAAATAATATCCAATATATTTTTAAAGACATTTCAATTAGTTTTGCCACCTGAGGCCAAATAGCCACTGTCCCTGATTTTATCTATTTGTACCAATTTGACCTGCCGTATGCTACGTGCAGTGCCAAGTTTAGCTACAACCCTCAGTGTAAGGCTCTACGTACTGATTATAGTTAATGTCTACTACCTAGAATTTCGTTTAAATTACCAACCCACTAAAAATACAAGAAAAAAATCGACAATACGGCATAGTAACAACACAATGTTCCGCTTTCAATCAATTTCATGATTGCAATGAGCGCTGATTTTCAAAAGTTAACCATTCAGAAATTTGTTCTCAGGTCACCCTTGTTGCCACCTTGCCATCTCAACCTTTGACCTTTCACATAGCCGAATCAAAGTGCTACAGTAGTTGCATATCTTCATTTTGATTTCAAGGAGCGTCGATCCTCTCCAAGTTGCTGCCTCCCCTCTTAATACAGCCGGTATCAATGTAATTACAAAAAATACCGATTTGGCTACGAGCCAATCAGAAGCCGTCGCTACCAGTGTCGGCCTCACCGACTGCAATTTACTGACAAGCGAGCATGACAGTAACGATGAGAACTTCGTACCGGTAAGTTTTATAAATAGCGTGATGTTGTCATTGCTGTAATGCACTTTCATCCCGTTGGGGATAATGACATCATCACGATCATCATCTCTCAATGAGCGGGGAAGAAGAAAATGCAGGCATCTTCCTCTCTTCCTCATCTTCATCACTGATACTTTTAGTATCAAGGGATGACCAGTGAAGCGTGCTCACTTGCTGCTGCTTAATATGCGATATCCAAAACGCTGTAATTGTATAACGGCTTGCACTTCTACATTGTGATATAACTCTGCCCAATGTCGCTATTTCATAACAGACGTTATTTCTCTCAATACGGTACGATGATATCCAAAATACTAAATTTGTGTAGTGCGGAAGACAAATTTTCTTTGGAAGAAACTTTTATAGTATTGATGGGGCACACAAAAGGTCAATAGGTCAGATCACAGAGCTAAACTTAAATAGCAATAATTGCTCAACCATGTGTGTGAATATGATACATGTCTTGATTCTTGATTAATGAACATCCTCATAAGCAAACTTGCTGTCCCGGATGTGTAACTTGACCCTGGTCATTGTTAACTTGTCACGCCTACACACCAAAGTGTGCACAATTCAAACAATCTCTCCTTGGGCACCACAGTGCACCACAGCCACGTGTCCCCTGGGGGACTTCCCATAGGGTGCAGCCACAAACCGGCGCACGCAACTATATTTACAAGTCACCTCGCAAGTTCCCATTTATACACCTGTGTGAAGAGAGGCAATGGAGATAAAGTGCCTTGCCCAAGGACACAACGCATCTGGCCAGGGCTCGAACCTGTAATCCTAAGATCACAAGTCCACTGCCTTAACCACTTGACCACAACGCCCTCACATGTGTTTGGTTCCTGCAGATGAACCACACGTTTTGTACTGTACAGTACAGTCTTGCCTTGTTAAAAGTATCAAATGGGTACAAATTCTGTTCTTTAAGTATATAACAATCTGCAAATCGTTTAAGTGGGAAATTACAAACATATCAGTCCAGCTAATACACATGGTTTCCTTAGCTTTTAAGCAAATAAAATGCCAGACTATTTCAAGACCAAAACATCTTTTACAGGTTATTATGTAGGCTACACACTTTAAGGAGGACTTTAAGTTAGGTTGTTAGGTTGACCTATATTGTAGCCTAAAACAGTTGTAACCCTTGCAAAAAGTACAGTATGCTAATCCCCTATTGTTTACTTGTAGTGAGGGGGTTGGGGAGGGCCTTCAAAGAGCTGTAAACCCCAAACATGGAATGTCGTAGCATTAACTTTGTCTTAGCTTAGTCAAGACTACAAATGCAAATTACAAATCGCAGGAGGCTGCGTATAAATCCAAAATTGACCGCTCTCTACCGAAATGTTCCTTTTGCCCAAAAATAAACTTTTCATTGTAATTATGACGTATATCAGTACTTATCACAAAAAAGTGTTCAAATGAGGATTTTTCCTCACTTTTCTAAAACTTAACTTGAAAATGAAAGGACTTTCAAGATGCAGTACTTAAGGAGTTTTCTTTCTTTTTTCCTCCTTTTCCAAAAGTTCCTACTTTCCAGAAAGTGTGGGAACCATACATCAGTATGCTAACATAATATTAATGTTAATGTTTTGTTGTGACACGAACACTTCCAAACAAGTGAGTTAATTTCCTCATTCTGCTAACTAAAAAGACCTGAGAAGACTTAAGCAAAAGAAAAGAAAACTGTTCTTTGGTGTAACTAGATACTATATATTATAATACAGCAAACTTTTATGTCAAAAGCAAAATTATTTTTTTAACTATTAAACCACATTTTTCTGCAAAATATTTAGTAATTAAAGGTGTCTTGTCACAAACCCTGAATCACTTTACAGACAGCCCATACTTATGATACTGTCCTTTTGGGGTACAGCTGCAAGGTTTAAACGGACGACTATACAGTACATTCAATAATTCAGTATTCCGTTTATGTTACCATTAAAAAGTTCTGTACATGCGACAATTGTCACCAAATTTCGAATACCATGCACACAAAGACATTAAAAATATTTAAATGAAAGAAAAAGGATGTTGTAATTGTTTGAAAGTTGTGGCCATTTCATCAAATCTAGCAGATATCTTTACAGTTTCTTTAACTACTACCCCAAGGGCATCAATAGATGTTTTGAGATGGGTTGTAAACTGTCCTCCCTCATCCAACCTCCCACATAACCCCCCCCCACCCCCCCACCCACCAAACTATTGTTAACAAGCCACCCCTCTCACAAACTTGTCACTCCTGTTAGCTGTACCACCCATTACTTATACAGTGACACATCAGTACTTCATAAACATCGCCACTGCATACTACAGCATACCGTCATCTATATGGAATCTACTGTTTACTCACTTGATCCATAGAATGCCCTTCCACCATTTGGAATAGCCCGAGGAGGGGTAGGTGGAGGTGGGTCCAATGGCAATAAGGTAAATCCGGCATGGTTGGATGGCCTCATCATGGGACCATGACTCTGAAATTTCTGTCCTGGTACAATCCTTGTGTTACTTGGTATATCGATCAACAGTATGCCCTCTACCGCTGGCATGACAACAGCACAATTGCTTCAAGCTTCCAACTGGGTTTGATTATTGGAACAGTTCTATACCCCTCTGATGGAGAGCGGCACTCTCCTGCCTAGCAACCTTTGGAACTGACCTCAAGCCAAGAAAGGTACTGTTGTTTGCCAGGATATGAGTGTTCAAGCTGTAAGATAAACACAATACAGGTTAAAGGAGATATCATCTTTCCTGTATCCTACCATGGAGTTAGAAGAGGTTCCATTGATCCTACAGGGAATATATATGCTTACCAATTGCACAACAATACTGACAGCTGGTTCCTGGAATGTTGCCATGCTGGGGGAACATTACTGATAATACATACAATGCAGAATCAATTCAAATACATTAGACTGTATAACTTCCTTACATAAACATTGGGATGGAAAATAGTAAGAAAAAAAGGGTTTGACAAGGAGATGTCAGAAGAATCAAGATTTTTGACAAAATTTCTTCTGGGGAATAAGTAATTGTTGGCGAGAAAATTGGTGCTAATTCCCACCTGCGGGATAATGTTACTTTTGTTAAATTTATGACTGATGCCTTTCTTGTACAATTGAGGGTTATAGGTTCACGCACAAAATGAATCAATTTGGAGATAAAACAGTTTTCCTTGAATATCAAAATGCCTCACAATTTTGTTAAATGGACAAATGTAAAAGAAGCAAGTCCCACACACATGACATACAAGTTAGCGCTGTTACAACTGACGGTTGTTAAAACTCAAAACAGGTTTTCCGTTCACAGCCATTTTAAACAATTAGGTCATTAAAGAAAATGGTCACACATAAAAAAAATTAAAAAACTATTGCGCTGATATGAATGTCAATTTATTTACAGAACTGTCTTGAATTGTCTTGATTGAAAAAGCAATAAAGAACAACAACAACGACAACAACACAAAAAGGAAAAAAATAAAGCTCCCTCAATCTCTCTTTATTAGTAATTTCTTTAGTATACATGTATAACCTTGGCAGGTCAAATATGACTCAAGAAAATTGATGATTAAGTTCAAGACAGACTGCATCTCAGCTCCTTCGCTAAAATTAGCAAAAGAGAACTGCTGAGCTGAGCTGTGCCGTTGTGACTCACATTCTACAGTGTGTCATCTTGATCACCAAGCGGAAATAACGCACAATGTTCTTGTTGCTGTTGTTTTCAATTTAGGAAACCAGGAATGCCTTTTCCATAGAATTGCACTTAAATTTCCAACTACCAAGTACAATTTTCTTTATAGTAGAAGTATCACTTGCTAAAATAAACAAGTAGTTTTCCATGAAATGATTAAGAAGTTAAACCTCTTGTTTGCAGACAAGTGGCTAAATTGCTGTGTGTTTACATACTTGCTCCTAATTGGATGTCTTTTACTCTTGTTCAGTTTTGCAAATTCCTAGCAATGCTGTGTCTCTTGAGCATCTCAAAATGTTGTAAGGGAACATGAGCATTTTCTTTCTTGGAATTTAACGGGACAAATTTACATAATTTTCGAGAGTATGTTTTGAAAACCAAACCCAGCAGGATTTGGTTCACCTCTAAAGTGCTCGGTCAGGAGAAGGTCCTTAAGCAATTAATCCAAAGAGAGAAAAGAAAGAGGCAACAAAACGATGACGGGATCGTCACCAACTAAGGGCTGGATGAGCTGGTAGAGGGCAGTGCTTGTAACCCTGAGATAACCCTGAGATCACCCTGAGATGACCCGGAGCTTCTCCCTGGTTCAAATCCCATTCTAGCCTATTATGTTCTGTTCTAGCCTATTATGTTCTGTTCTAGCCTATTATGTTCTGTTCTAGCCTATTATGTTCTGTTCTAGCCTATTATGTTCTGTTCTAGCCTATTATATTCTGTTCTAGCCTATTATGTCGATCATTGGTTCCTTTCCATTCTCTATAATTTCAGTCAGTTTTCAATTATTCATTAATATTACTTACAATTCATTTTGAAACATGTACATTGCGACTGCTAGAAATTTGGAAGAACAAATTTCAGGTCATACAATATTCAGACTTATGAAAGAGAATGTCCATTGGAAAGGCAAATTAACATCACTGGGGGCCCGTCTACCAAAAAAAAGGTCAGTTTTCGGTTATTCATTTACTTATAGAAACATTTAAAGAGCCAAATTTCTCATGAAATCCCTTCCCTGCCGCCTTCTGGGTTGTATCGAATAAAACTGGGGCATGGTCCCATGGTTACAAGATATGCAAGGTACTGAGGCTTATGACTGGCGGCCCCAGTGAAGACACGGCCAGGGAACGCCACCAACTATGGGTTGGATAACTCAGTTGGTAAAGGACAGGGCTTTTAATCTTGACGCCACTGGTTTGAATCAGTCTGTTCTACCATAAATTTCTTTGTATAAGAGGATTAATGATTCATAAGTTCACAGCAATTTTTCACAACAGGATAGTTTGGGGATTTCAGTACCTCTCATAAACATGTTCAAAAGAAAATGACAAGTTTTGAGTCACTATAAACACCTATGAACTTTCAGAAACTGTAACACTTCTCCTTCAAATCTAGGGATGAGTCGCTTGTCGCTTAATATTCATATAATCTTTATGTTGTCATTCAATTACAATAACTATACTGAGGTCTCTGATATTTCTAAACTAAAGACATTGGTTACTGAAAACTTACTGGATATTTAAAAGCAAAAAGTGTTTACCTGTCTCCTCAGAACCTTGGCTCTGATTATATTGTCTTTAATGACAGAATAATTAAAAAAATTTGGTTGTGATATGAGAAAGGTGAAAAACTAATGGAAGCAAATATAACCTTAGCATTGCATTAGGACAATATGATGCACAACTACTTCACAGCAACTTTATCGACTAAATCTGTTATCACAATTGGCCCAGCTAAGACAATGATTGCTAATTAACGAAGCTATCTAAAGACGCTGACATATGGAAAACCTTCAGATTTTAGTACAAAAAATGCATCATTTTACAAACTTTTCATATGTCACAAACCGTGAACTGAAATATGACCAAACTTGGACTCTTACAGACAGTCCATACTGAAAGCTAGTACTGTATGTAAGGTGGTTTAAGCTGAACAGATATCGAAAATTTAGGGTGCAAAATTTGTGTAGAAGTTTTGAAGTTTGTCTAATTACAAAAGACCTACATGTGTGGGTTACTCTGTACCAAAACTGCTAGGGAAACAGCTGTTACAATTTGTGATAGCAATTTGCCCATACATTTTAGCATTGCATAGCATTTTACAGATCTGCAAAAAAAACAGATAAATTATTTACTGTCTCCACCATATCTGTATATCTGCCTACAGCTGGTGTAGGCCTACACTGATATTGGTCATGACAGTTTTAAAACAATTCCGACAACAGGTGCACTCAACAATGATCACATGAGTTACATGCTTAGTTTACAATGCTAGTGAATTTGACCCCATGCACAGGTGGCAACAATCAATAAACAAGACCAACACCAGATTCTCCAATAGTATAGGTTAGGCAAGTTGTTTAGGGATCCCTAAGTTCAAGGGTCAACCCTCAAAGTGAAGGGGTCTCTGAACATTTTAGACATATCAGTGGTAGGGTTGGGAGGGGGAGAGGAGGGGGAGGGTGGAGGGGGAGAGAACAAGTATACATGCCTTTTAAGGTCTCAGAAGGTAGTACAGTACATGAATGTAATAGACGGATACTGTGATCACGATATCGGGTATTTCACCAATTCTCTGAGACTGGCTTTGTCTTTAGAACATGAATCTCCAAATTTTACAAAGACAATTTACTGCATGTATGGTAGATGGGGATTTAGTTGAATACCGACATTGATTTGTATCGTTTTATCATAAATAGTTTCATTGTTCTCAAGAGTAGAAGTTTTGGATCAATATTTGAAACCAATGGCAACAAAATCAATACAAGGTTGCTTAATTTGCATGTATGTTCTCATGTTTACCATCAAAGGCACCCACATAACATACAACATGTGTTTTATTGCAAAGATATTTGAAGATGATGTCAATTCTTCTCTTGGAATTTTGGTACCTTTTAATTAACAGATTGGCCACAAAAACAATCACTAAATACAGCACTTTTAATTACAAATCAGTTCTGCCTCTATATAGACGACTGTATTATCTTAAGCAGCATTTTGCGTTTGGTCGCCGTTTTCTACTTTTTTTGACATGTCTATCGAGTTTTTTACATATATCAATCACAAAACAGCAAACTAAGATATTAGCCAAGTTTCTCCCTGCCAACAACGTTAATTGGCGAGTAATTAAGGATATTTGCAGATAATGAGAAAAGTGTCCACGACAAGTTCCACAGTTAAAATTAATCGCATACAGTTTTCCCACACCCACTAGTTTGAATTCAACCAATCAGAGATGCAGGTTTAGTTATGAGCCGTTGCTAAAAATAGATTCAAGACTTTGCGTTGGTACAACCAGGGAGTTGTTATGGAACTCCCTGGTACAACTCACTGATCTGTTAGTGTACAGATCAGTGGGTACAACTGCCATATAGACTGTACACAAATCAAGAATGGTGTTGTATTACGTAGGCCTATTGGTCAATGACGTTCGTAGTGTTTAAATATTCATATTATGGGCGAGGTTTATTGGGATCCCAACGGAAAATATCTTGGAGAAAAACAAGTTGAAAGTTGCAAATTTTTCGACTTTCATGCCACCATTTGAAGTAAGATTTAAATAGATAAGCTAGTTATGTATGTCGTTATGGCATAGTGGAGTCAGTGAGGTTGAGAAAAATCATAGAAAAGGACGCAAAATGCTGCTTTAAATCCTCCCATTGTTAATGTTTAACAGGCACACAAGTGCTTATATATGGTAGTTTTTCCTTAGTTACCAGGTACCTATGTCAACAATTATCAAGGTGCAATTAACTTTAATAATTATATTTTCACAGTAATTGAAGCTGAACTGAAGTGTGCAACAAACCTTAATTCAAATTGAAAAAAAATGACACTGAAAACTTGTCCTTCTACTTTTTGAGAACAGAGACTGGATGGACTTTAAAGGAGATATGTTAGACAACAGTGAAAAAGTATATTAAACACCCCTCACCTCCCCCCCCCCCTCCGCCCCTCCTTTACCCTCTTCACGACTACTCTAGAACTGTCACTTCAAATAATGTTGGTTACTGGGATGGCACAATATGATGATGGAACAATGTTTACAAACAATGTTTACATCACCATGCTAATAAGTTAGTGATCTAATATATATCCACAAGGAAAACCCTGGCAACAATTAAAATACATGGTTCAGTATCTATGTATACAGCAAGGTCCTGCTGGTACACTAGATCTGTAGTACACTGGGAGTGATCAAACACCTATGGAGGTGACTGGTTAATTATCCGGTTAATTATTCCACTCCATAGCGTCCAGCCCTTATTAAAAACCGGAAGGGTCCTTGAACTGCACACAGAAGTTCAGAATCGGAGACAAGACTGTCTATACACACTGTACATGTGTATACACATACATACTGTATGTAGCACCTTAGAATACATGTACTGCAATTTAATGATCTCATTTGTAAACCTTTTCGATATTGTTCCTGTATGTGTTACTGAGGGACACATGTGTTCCAATGTAAGGCTTAGATTCAGAGTCAAATGAAGGAACATATATGGAAAAGTAAACAGAAGGGCAAAATAGGAGCCAGGGTATACATATGGATAGCTTGAATAACTAGAGGGGTAAGGGTATAAGGGCCATGAGTTGACATGGTGAGTTTCAACCACATTTTTGGGAGAACTATTCCTTTGCCTAGTGGGGATGTCTAGTGATGTGTCCATAAGTTTTGGGTCATTGAAACAGTCCAGACTTTCTAATTTTTTATTGAAGGAATACCTTACAGCCAGAGTTTGCAACATTAAGGGTTTTCTTTTTCACAACTGTCTGTACATATACCCTCATAGAATACAGAAAAATTATACAATGCATAGTACAACAGGCCTGGAATTTCATCATTTTACCAACTTACTAAATAAAAATAAAAAATAAAAATAATAAAACAAGCAGAGTGGTTGCAGAATCTACTTGTCAAAGTCATGTTCCAATTAACTTCTAATTCCATATACTGCAGTTACTAAGAATGTTTTATGACCTAATTGTTTACTGGCAGAAAAAATGCTGGTGCCTTTTTTTTTTTTAAAGTTGGTAATAGACCTAATCCCATTGCATTTTGCTAGTGAATATAACTTGAAAGTCACACCCAACTTGAAAGACAGAGTTCTATGGGAATTATATACGTATATATTCTATCGATCCAACTATTCAAGGTAAATGACCCGTAACAGGAACATTTGGTGTAATGAATCACAATTCCTTACCACTTGGTAACACAATAACATATAGAATTCCTTTCCCAACACTACAATATATGTGACCAAGAAGTGTGACAATTGGTTCTGGATGTAATAATAAAGGTTGTACAAGTATGTGGTAGGGTACAGCGGAAGCGTCACCGCCTACCTGAAGGACTGTATTACATGAAGTGGAAAATTCCAGACTAACTTTAATAATAAACATATGGGTTTCTATGGGTCATTAATTTTCAGGAGTGTTATGTACATTATACCGGTATTATACAGGAAGCTCTAAGATCTAAAAAAAGAGGGGATTGAAATGTCAACACAGACTGTATACATCATTCAAAACAGGAATGGATAAAACTTCAAAATAATAACAACATTGGCTATACTTAAAACACAACACATTGACTGATCAGACTTAAGGTGGCATACTCCTATTAGAGTCTATATTAATCCGCCTGAGTGTTCTTCTTTATGAAAAGTGCCAAAAAGAAGCTGCAGGTGAACATCTTTTTCGATATGTTATCAATCAGCAGATTTGTTTTATTTTGTGGCTTGCATGTTGAAGAGCATGTATGTTAGTACCTGTGGTGCAAAAATTGGGTCAACTGAGGCAATTTTAGATCCCTTCAGGCTTAGAGCAGCTGTACCCGAAAATTGTTTACTTCTGAGTAAAGAGGTTTGTTTACAAGTGACAAAAACTTCAGGCTCTCATAGCAAAAAATGCATGGTCATGATACAGAAATTTGATGGTGTCAACTAACCAGTGATGGGTAGCATTTAGCTAGTGAGAAATTCTGTCTAGACTTAGAGACCAGATTACTTTTTTTTGGTGTATAAGTCAATGGGGCTTTTAGTAGGGGTAATTGCTACCTTAAGACCGAATGGAAGAGAAACTTTGTACATATTCTCTAATCAGAAGAACTTGGCCGGTGTATTTATTAACCTTGGTCATCAGCGTCCCTACCCTCCACTCCCTATCCCATCACCCTTCCCTGCCCCCCCCCCCACCCCAAACTATCCCAAAAAATGCTTAAGTCTTAGTGGTGGTCAATTATGTGAAAAACTCCTCCAACTTGATAATAATTTTGAGTTAAAATGATGATCTTTAAATTGCACTCAGATCTAAGCAACTTTTAGGAAACTCAAAATGACTGCTATACCTTAGCCGTGTGTTGATACTGTGCATGCACATATAGCC
>KN894683.1:0-14621 GCA_000934455.1 Apostichopus parvimensis
AAAAATTCAGAGTCTTTCCAAAATCCAAATATACAATATACACAAACTCTGAACACTCTGTGGGGGTGAAAAAATGTTGAAAAGAAAAGGGATCCCTCTCCTAGCTAACTACCTGACAAACGGCAGATATTTTAACTGCTTGATAAATTGTCTCGATTTCTTAAATTTGGAAGGTGACTTGTCAATCGAAATGAATTTCATTCCATTTGATAGTATTTTATTATTCATCATTGATAATCTTTCAAATTTAAAAGGCTGCTTTAAAGCCTGAAGGACACTGGATGAATTGTTTAAACTTTCAAAGATCCCTCCTGTTGGACTGTCCTCTCTGATTATACTTTAATCTTTCATATAAATTTACCTCTCAGAGGGCAGTTTACACCCATAAATCATAGATTTACAGGGGGGACGGATTGACACTGTATTGGACACTAATGGCTCTATGATGACAGGTTCACCTATAGAACTCTGTAACTATGGACAGTAATTGCTACACACAGTCAAGCTACTGCCTGGCATTGATTTATTAGGTGGTACAGTACCTGTACCTACAGTACTTGCTAATTAATGAAAAACTGCTAAACTTCCAAAATCCTACAGGTTTAAATCTGGCTGTCAGGTTACTCACAGCCATATCATGGAATGTCAAGCTAGGCTAGGAAGTACTGTAATGTACTGCACTGTAATTTTCCAGAACACAGCTTAGCTAAATGCTGCACAAAATGAGCAAATGGCAATAAACATACAAATTATGCAAATATGTTTTTGAGCAGTTTTTAAGTATTTTCAGTATAAATTCCTAAACCTGCAAAATGCTATGTACACACAATCATTATATTCCCTGTGATGCAGGAAACCCCTCCGAATGCACTTTCAGTGTAATTGCTCAATGAACGTTCCCCTCCTTTCATTTCAGGAGAAAAATATCGCAAATTTGATGCATTCCTCCTGCTTTACACATGTGACTTACAACTTTGCAATTTTAAGTGTCTCGAGTGAAGAAATGTTAGGACTTATTGTTACCTGGTAGTTAACATTATTTATTTATCTATTTTGATTTCTCTTAGAGCTCTTAGCATCTTATTTCGATCAATTGCAATTTGCAACATATCTCCCTTCTGGCGAAAGAAAGAAGATTCGGAGAAAATGATCGTAATCTTAGAAGCGACCTAACGCAAAAAAAAGCTTCTTTCACCCCAGTGACGTAGTGTGTGTGACTCAGGCAAAATTCTCAGGGAACTCGAACAAGCTGACAAATAAAACAGCCCAAAGAGCTCTTTCAAAATACTGTTTGGATGAAAAACACCGAGGACAAAAGGTTAATGTTTGCATGAGGGGACGGTGCCTTTAAAAGCTCACGATTTTCCAAAGTTTAAGTACTATCATTGTTTGCATCCAAAAATCAATACCATTTAGATGAGCATGGGTTAATGTAGACTCCATTGTGTGAAAATTTGTTGTCCTGTGGTGTGTCCATTTGTAAAAGAGATTGTGTTGTTATGGCTAGGTACAATGCCACTGTGGTTTGCCACTGTTGAAGGGCTCAAGGGGTAAATGGATTGGATCATGATAATCAATGAAGGAGTTTAGCTGAGGTGAATGAGTGAGGGAGGCACTTGCACGGTTTGAGTGACAGAATCCTTCGGTAGTGGTGAGGAAAATGCTGGAAATGGCCCGCGAGCAAGTTTTAGGTTTTTTTAAGTTTTAAACTTGATCGCAAAGACTTCTTACTTATTACGCCTCATAGGGCATCACTTATGGGTAATTTATTTTTAATTGAATTTCAGATTTGAGATACAGAAAGAACATCAAGTGCTCAACATTTCATTGCACTTATAGTAGATATGGTAATTATGCTACACTTGAAGATGACCGACAGCATACAGTAGATCAAGGTGAAACACATGCTACGATATCAATGAAGTCAACAGTATATATCAGGGATGAGCCTGGGGTAAAAAGAAAAAATCACGCAACTTTGCAAATATTGCTGTATAGGCTCCAGTTTGCTTATGATACAGTGTGTTAGGATAACAGTTTTTGTCCCCCTGTAGGTTAGATATCCATAGGTAATGAAAAACATACGAACGACGGATCAAATGATACAATGCTGTTGTTAGAAATTCACAGAAATTGCGAGTAGTAAAGTACATATATACTGATACAATTTAAGCATGCAACGGTCATACTGAACTTGTCCAATATTGAAGCCAATTTGGTGAGCGATTTAGTCAAGCCTCAAGGCAAGTGGTGCTATCAATTTCTCAAGTGGTTTCAAGTCAAATCTGCCATAAAGACACAAAGCTCCTTACCAAAATCTACGATTCATAAGGATCAATTTATCAATTTATGATAGACTTCACTTTCCCCTCCTTTAATTTGAAGATTTATGTCCAAAGTGAAAAGAAATTATAATGTAGAGCTGAGTTACCCCATTTGCAATACTTCCCTTAATATGATGGTAGACAAACTATGCTGTGCGTCCCAAAAGTGTGTGATTACAAATTATTGGTGGGTTGTGAGATTTTTCCAAGCCTCGGAAAATCTGACCTAGAGTTTTCGGAGCTTGCCAACAGAGATTGATTAAGTTTTTATATTTTGAATGCATCAAGAACTTTATAGCTTTCACCGTATTCTGAGCATCGATTCCGAAGGGATTGGGCTGGGTCTGGTGTACCGTGGCTTAGAAGCGTCCAGAGTTGACCAAAAAAAATGAATCAATCTTACCTTTTGGCAGTAGGTGAGAATGTCACTCTTCTCCACGAGGCAGGTCGACGTCAGGTCATCGGTCCAGTGTCTGGTAGCTGGGTCCAGGAATTTGTTAAAATGGCCACAGGCCATAGCAACCTGGAGGTTCTGTCTGGTTTGACTGGTGTCATATGCTCCAGCCACTGCCTAAAATAAGATAAAAATAAAAGAGAAAGAAAGAGAGATATTATTAACAAAGTTGTAAATTCATTTCCTTTCACCTCTCTAGATCACTGCCCTTAGTTCTACCTTTAATTTCTTTACAGTCCAATCTAGTTGTCTGGCCAACTGTCCCTCTTTAAAATTAAGTCTGTGTTTGTTCAACTTTGCCTGAGCCATGAAGAGCGTCCTGCTAGGATGGAAAAATCAGGCTCTCTCTCTCACTATTTATACGTGATCATTTAATACCTACACAGACTTTTTGAAATTTTTCATCTCTTTAAAATTTGCAAATTTCACAAGGAAGATGTCTCCTCACATTACTCTTAATTATCAATTTAACTTCTTCTAGTAACTGTCATCTCAAACTTGACAAACCTCCTAAAATAGACCTGTATTACCAATAAGTGGTCGGTTGGCCAAATCTGGCCCATGAAAGATTCTACGTACGTACGAGAAAAAAGAAGAAACAAAATCAGGCAGCAATTACAGTTTAGAATCAGAACGTGGGGGCCCCAAATGTTAGGTTCACCCTCTGTACCTGCCTACCCTACAAATTGTTCAACCAACTACAGTATACAGTACATGTACAGCAAGATGTTAGATTCTCTTTGGCCCTGTTAGCTCCAACCCTTGCATTTTATGAACCTCTTAGAATGTGACCAAGACCAGTCCTACAGTAGAGGGTATGTCTCAGGGAAAATCCATTCATTTACAGAAACACAAAAGAAGAAAAAACAAAAACAGAGTCATGATATGCGCATTAATTAATGTACACCTGTGTAAGAATTAAACAACTTTGCTGATTGTCGAAGATGTCGTCTGACACATTCAAGAATCAACCCAGCTCTACTGTACTGTACATAATCCAGTGAGCTGGCAAATTATAACAAAGAACACTCATTGACTCTTACAAAAGATGACTTGGCTCTCAGTCATATATATCTAAATTCGGGGAAGAAGTCGAAAATTGGATCTATTTCCCTTGCTTCCTGCCAATTTCTGCATCTATAGCCCTGAGGTATGTTCTGTACAGTGCTGCAGTAGAATGACACATTACTTCACAGTTTGTCTTATTCATTTAACATAAATTGTCGATGTATATATATTTTCCAGAAAAACATTTGAGAAATTACTAACAGACTCCTCTTTTCAAACTTTTGCACTTAGGCCCATTTGGTTTTACTTTGTACAGCCTTTTTCTGGATATGGCGCTTTATAAATTTATGTTTTTCTCATATTTGTTTTTTAAAGTAGTTTGAATTTTTTTGGGTGAATCTAAAGGGCATCCATTTGGAGTTTGATTGTAATGTAGCTCAGGTCACTGTGAACAAAACCATTTGCAGAACTATAATTATTCACACAGTCACACATTTTAACTGGATTTTACAATACATACACCTCTACAGTAGATCTACTGTACAGTAACTACGAACTCTGTGTAGTCTTGTTTGTTCCCATTAACTCAGTATTAGTTGTAATAAATACATCATTTAGCACAATTAATATGTACAGAGAATTCTGTGTCCCACACAAATTCTTATTATCCCATATGACAGACCATTTAATCAAGGTCTTGCATCGTTATTCGTGTAACTGCGATGATTTTGATGTCCAGACTAATTGATATACATTATATACAAACAATATTAATAAGAAGCTGCTCTTTATTTCCATACTGTACTTCCTTCCACAACTAAGAACGGTTCGACCAGATTATCACAGATATTTTAAATTCAGTGTTATGGCAGCTGCTCTTTGAGTTGACTTTGACCTTCTTTTTTCCAATTCTATAGAATGGAAAACTTTGCTAAATTATCTACTAGTGCAGCTTACAGTAGGCCTATCATGTAAGCAAACTGTTATCTCTAACATAATCTACGTAAAGAGATTATCCATTCTGCTACGAGATTTATCCCAAAATTTGATAAATGATGAGCTGTCTCCACCAAACCGTCTCTATAAGACACTTAATAAAATTACCTTCCAGTCACCCTCTGACATTTTACGGTTGATTCCGATCTTTCAGATTGATTTCTCAAAGGAAATGACCAACTTTAAACTTGTACAGAGAAGGAGAGACCCTCTACAGTATATACAATACAGGAATGATTCCAGCAAAAGTAAAAATAAATTCTCCCTGCAAAAAATACACGGCAATGACGACCAGGAGTATTTAACCGACCCAGTTACGGGGGATAAAAATTAATGTTCAAAGATAACAAAATCCTGGCTCTTGTCAATGAAGTTGCTGTTTTGTGTATCAGCAAGATAAGCATGTATTATTTTAGTTTTTATTTTAGTTTGTTTTTATAGTATGTTTTATCAATTGGCTATCTAGATGGAAACAGTATATATACTCCATAAATGTTTGTAATTTGTATTCATGGAAACATGGAATTTTTCACTGCTTATTAAATTAACTATTTTATTTACAACCATCTTTCTTGATTAAATTCATTGTTACAATAAATGAGCACTATAATTGTTTTTTTCTTCAAATAAAGGATGTTACTGAGTCACTAATATCTTTTGCATGAAACCTTGTTCAATCTTTCATCCAAAACTTCCATCCAAAATGGATGTGAAAGCGACTGCTCATTAAATTAACTATTTTATTTACAACCATCTTTCTTGATTAAATTCAAGTTACTATAAATGAGTAATTGTTTTTTTTTCATCTTAAATTAAAGTGTTACTGAGTCACTAAAATTGTTTGCAATCTTCCATCTAAAACTTTTATCTAAAATGGATGTGAAAGAGAGAGAGGGAGAGATGGAGAGAGCAGCTATATTATAGTTTTAATCTTGACCATTTCTGAAAAAAGCTGTTAGAGTAGGGAAGTGTTGCACTTGGAATCTCATGTATGTACACAATGTACACACAATTTGATTAAATATATCCCTGTTTCATCTTCTTGCATCCTTTATTTATCTCTTTCTTCCTTTCCTTCATGGGAGTGTTTTTTGGTTTTTTAAGCCATCCATGGGGCTTTTGAATGCACTCCCTATCACAACTACAGTACAGTATGCATACTGTATATTTAGAATCCTTAAAAATTTTGTTAAGGATGTTTTTTTGTTAAGGATGTTTTTTGGTAAGGATGTTTTGCCTTAAATTAATACATTTGTAAGGCTATAGCCTTGTTGTTTGATTCATTTTCGATAAAAATTAACAACATTTTCAAATTCCTTTAAACTTACAATATATTGTATACTGTTGTCCCCCCCAAAAAATATATATATATTCATGAAATGAAATGTCATGGTAAGTAGAATGACACAATGTTCTGCTGGTAGATGGCTGAGGTTCTTTGCTTGCCAGCTCTTGAAAAATTATTTTGAAATCTTTGTCATGAATCGTCAAACCGCTCTTAAGTACAACAAATTGCTGTATCTAGTACAATGTTATCATTTTGCAATTTTCTACTTTATGAATGATGCAATCTACAAAATACTCTCAACGACAGTGATCAAAGCACCAAACCAAAACACCTGAAATTAACAAACCTCATTAACCATTGTTTTAGTTAATGCTGAATCTGCCAAAGTTTTGACTCACTCTTGAAAAATAATTACCAGACCGGAGACTCTAGCGACCTTGCTGGTAAAACGACTCAGTCAATATTAACTATATGCTAGCCTTGCTAGGCATACCATGATTAAAACCTCTTACGGAATACTTGATACCATCTCCATGACGATGACGTGCAATGTGGCAATATATACCGCAGTTTGCAGAATCTCGATTGTGCCCCACATTTTTTACGCAATGCCTGACAAAGCGTGACTCACGACTGCTTTATGAAGACGGAGCGAAAGTGTTTGTCAGAGATGGCATAAATTCTGCTCTCCGCTCAGGCAGGCAAAAAGAAAAAATCTTACCGCGTGGCCGGAGAAAGAACTTATATGTACTGACTTTCATGAGATGCGGGGGAGGCTCGGTGAGGATCATCGAGGAAAAGGAAGATGAATTGATGTACAGTGCATGATGGGAATGATGAATAGTGTGAGAGTCATTGATTTCAAGTTCTTGTGTGATTTCAACATCTTAAAAAGTGACGAATGACGAATGACTGTGTGTATGAATATTTTTACTGTCATATAACTTAAAAGTTTGATTAATGTACAACACTTTAAAGTATTAAATTGAATGTACTGCATATAAGCCTGTACATACATGCACATAGATATTATCTGAAGATGAAACAAGTTGTAAACTTTATCATGGCTGTGTTGTGTTGCTTTTGGGGGAGAGAGAGGGGGACTGAGACAGGAGGGGGGGAGGGGGACTGATGAACACAATGAGCGTCACCTAAAATTGTGTCATTGCAGGAAAATATCCACCTTTTGTAAATTATGTAAGATCACACCTGGAATTTCCGACTGGTCTATATCAACCACCAATGAGATTGAACAAATCTGATATTTAATATTCACTAATTCATTAACTTTGATTGCTTCACACTGACTTTCACTGTACCTTCTTTAATACATACAGACTGCTATGTCAGGGATTAAATTCCACACAATTACTGTACAGTCAGATCTATGCAAAATTTGTTTTTATATGTTGCTGAATGAATGCATGAATGAAACATATTCTGGGACTATATTTAGCTTTGACTACATTATAACCTGTCACAAGTATATATACAGTAAATCATGTGTATGTAACACTACTACGTCACTGCATACATTAAGATATGTACTGTATATTATTGCTCCATGATTATTATGATAAATTATACTGCACACGCTGCCATGGTATGGATAAGGAGTTTCAAGTCACGTGCAATGCATGAAGGGAATGAATACATTTGTTGTACATACTGTAGTGAGAGAGTCACTACTGTACTCTGAGAATTACTCTATGACCACATTGCAGTGAACGAATGTTACAGACTTTTCAACTTTCCATTTCATCTTGTCGTTCCCTTTAAATTAGGCAAAACAGCATAAAAAAAAAGTTTGCTTTTGGGAACAATATCACTCCTGTAATACCCTACAGTACTTTAGTATTTAAAACCACTCAGGTGATACGTAAGGCTTTAAGATCCACGTGACCCGAAATTTCTAAACAAATTTGGGGGATTACACAGCTTCAGTTTAGACGTGTATGTAAGGCTTGCCCAATTTTAGCTCGTTAATACCTGTGGTGCAAAAGTTCTGATGGGTTTTAACTCTTAAATGGAGGGTCAGCTTGTGGCTATATATATCCACAAAAGTAGGATTATAAGCAAAAAATCCTCTCCAGAGAGAGAGTAACTTGTGAATCCTTTATCTATAAGGAACAGTATTTACTGACTGCTGTTTGTCAGGCTGATTTGTGGGATTACAACCAATAAGCTGCTTAGCATCAAACTATACACCATCGGCCATCAATCCAGTGGAAGTTAAAAGTGAGCAATTTGTGAGAAGAATGAGAAAATACAAGTTTTCTCAAATTTTGCTCTGAAAAACATGGAGGAGGCAGATAATGGAACAAACAAACAGCGAGGCATGACAAATTTTTACCTGTTCATGGAATGAATGTGTGATTGATGAGTCATTTGGGGGAATTAAGGACAAACAGATTAGGGAGAACTGTTTAACAGCTCATAAGATTATAAGTTTCTCCACAGAAGCACGTAGTCAACAAAAAGCCCTAAAATATTACAAATTTGTAGAAGGCTTTGAACTCTCACTGGGATTTAAAGCCTAGCTATTATAGTAGTGCCTACAGTAACAAGTTGGTAAATAATGGTCACCGGTCACTGACCTATCATTAAGACTGTTGCTGCATTACTGATTTTACATCATATTTGGGGGATAAAATATTAGACAGCAACTTCACCATACATGCGTAATGCTTTGTACGATTACACCGTATTTTAGGTAGACCAAGATAAGATCAACTATTCTTCCTTTGGACAGCGAAGCTTCAATTTACACATCAGTCCTAATGTTTAAGTAGCTCTGTCAAACCATGTATCCATGGTAACAAATTAAAATGTGATTTCTTGTCAATTTATCCCACTGTGCAAGCGTCCTGCAGTTCATGTTACACAGATTCACTTAGGCAGTGATTTAATCGCCAACTGAGAAGCATGACTGCAATTTAAACATCAGACCTAGTTGTATACATACTGTAGAGCTGTTGAACATGCATGCTCCCATGGTAACAAGTAGAACGGATTTCTTGTACATTTATGTTATACAAGTTACACAGATCAGTAAAGCAGTAATAACAGCCATTTGAATAGCCTGTACGGCTTGAATTTAATCAACAGTATAGGCTGAATTCAGATATACAGTAGGCTGTTGAATACTGCATGCATGCTTCCATAGTAACAAGTAGACATGTTTTCATGTTAATTTATCTTACACTGCAAATTCATGTACAAGTATGTAACAAATCAGTTAAGCGGTGATAAATCACCAATTGAGTCCTGCAAGGCTTCACTTTTAACTTATACAAGTTTGTAACAGGTCTATGCAATCTCCAAATTCATTATAGAGCTGCTGAATACATGCATGATGCCATGGTAACGAGACAAAGAGTAGAAATGTTTCCTTTTAAGTCCTGTGCTTCATTTCATGTTCACTGATTGATCAGCATAGCATGTCACATGATTGCCAACAGAGCTCTGTAGTATGTACTTGTAATCATCTGTAATTTGACTACAAGAACCAACTCCATGAATGGGCTTCAATTTACGTAGATCACAATTTAATTCCGGTTTCAACTAACAAAAGTCCAGCTACTGATATGCCAAATGGGTATACCCAATGCAACAATGCAATTTTTTGAACAGCATATGGTATGTGGGCCCTGCCATATCCTCTCATTATCAGCCAGCATGCCAACTGATGCTTCATTAACTTGCAACTTTGTTTATCTTGCTTGCTTACATGGTATAACATCGGGGTAGACCGGCTGTTTGTTTCAAGACCAAACTGAAAGTTATAACGGGCAAAATATCCCCAAAAAATGTTTTAGACCGCCCTGCATACTGTCACTGTACTGACTATACTGTACTCTTCTCTTCTCTACTCTATTCTACTTTATTCTACTCTACTCTTCTCTAATATACTGTACTATACTGCAGTACTATCCTATACTGTACTACTGCACTATACTGCCCTATACTGTACTGGCGCAGTACTGTCACTAAACTGATTATACTGTACTCTTCTCTACTATATTCTACTTTATTCTACTCTAGTTCTCTACTGTCATATACTGTAAGTACTGCACTGTAGGCCTACTGTACTCTTCTCTACTCTACTGTACCATACTGTACTGTACTATACTGCACTGTACTGCCCTATACTGTACTGCAGTACTGTCACTAAACTGATTATACTGTACTCTTCTCTACTATATTCTACTTTATTCTACTCTAGTACTCTACTGTCATATACTGTAAGTACTGCACTGTAGGCCTACTGTACTCTTCTCTACTCTACTGTACCATACTGTACTGTACTGTACTGCACTGTACTGCCCTATACTGTACTGCACTGTACTGCAGTACTGTCACTGTACTGACTATAACTGTACTCTTCTCTACTATACCTTATTCTACTCTACTCTACTGTCATATACTGTACTGTACTGCACTGTTGGCCTATTCTACTGTACTCTTCTACTGTACTGTCCTGTACTATACTGCAGTACTGTCCTGCACTGTACTGCAGTACTGTCCTGCACTGTACTGCACTGCACTGTACTGTACACTACTATACTGCACTGTACTCTACTATACTGCACTGTACTCTATGCTATTCTACTGCACTGTACTGACTGCACTGTATATTGTCAGCACACCTCACTACATTGTTGCTAATAACATGTTTACATTGCAAACCTCAAACTTATCAGGATACATTGTTGGAAGTCATCATTCAGTAGTTGGTTGTTTACATCAAACTTACGAAACGCTTTCTGTAAGGATTACAATTAATGGAACGATGAATTGACGATAACGATTAAAACTTGATGACGTAAGAACTGACTTTAATATGGAAACCAAGTAACCTTTCAAGATGAGTCTAGACATGTTGTACCAATCCATATTGAAATGGTGATGATGTTGAATTTTAACCTAAATCAATATAATGATGAGTTTTAATTACGTATACCACAAAGTTTAAATTTTGCGTTGGACTAATTGCCAAGAAAGACGTCAATTTTTCATCTTAAGTCGCACTTTACATGTCAGACCATTAAATAGAAAACCTTTGTCACCTCCCCCCACCCCTCCCACCCTCCACTCCCCAACTGCTTTCTCCATCAGTATATACTGCTGTAGATGTACACAGCAGTTCCAACCCATACAAACCTTTCATTGCATGCAAGTATGCATCATGTCCTTGCTCTATTAATTAGCCTATACGTATACAAACTCACAATACATGTACAGTACTGTAGCTAAGTCCTGTAAACACCGAACACTTAATTGTCTTTCTCCCCACTCCCACGAAATCTTGGCACAGAATCAGAAGGCACATTAGTCCAGCTGTCACTCTGGTACATAACTGTCATCTCCAAGATGAATTAGTACTGTACACTTCATTGGAGAGACTGTATACTATTGACTCTTATGTAAATACAACTTACTAGAACATGTAATGCAGTATGTACAGTACTGTATAATATACAAACTTAGTAATGGGTTGAGCATAAATTTCCCAATGTTGACACTAACAGTACTGACATACTTGTCTCCACTCATATCCTGCACGTTTTCCTTCTACACAACCTACCGTACAGTTTATAGATTACAACCAGCAGTACTAAACAGCAACTATCACTCAAAATGTTAGCACTGTGTACCCCTCTATCCCCATCCCTCCCTCTCCCCCTTCCCCCTCCCCCATCTACTAAGTAAGTCACTGTACACTTTCTCTTTAGAACTTGTCAATCTGACATTCTGAAGTCCTACAGCTACTACTGAGTACATTACTTGTATACACACATGTACAACACAGTGTGTCTTCACCTGTAGAACATCTGTAGGACTTCATGTTGTACATTGATGGATGAATATCAACATTGACTACAGTATGTCAATAAATGAAGTCATTCCTAACCACAACTCACAGAACTAACACAGTAAGATGTGTTAAGATTGATGAATCCATCCTCAACTGTAGATACATCTCTCACATCGAACTCGGCTCTGTATGTCTGTGTGTCTACGCGGCAATTTTTTTGTCAACGTGTTAATGCGCGGTTGTACTTGTTTATACCTCTTTATACGATCCTGTGGGCGTACACATGTCCAGTTATACGTGAGCGGTACTATACACCAAAATCTTATTGACCACGGTATAGATAGTATGAACCTGTTAACACCACCGTACATAGCTCTACAAACACTTTATATTAGGACACCCACAGATGTACAGCATCTGCAAGCAACAGATTACTCACATAAATTTCCAATCATACACAGGTCTACAGACACATTTATAAAGGCATTAATTACAGTACTGCCGAGTAATGTTCTCCGCGCTTCGCAGTGCTCAGCAACTGATATAGTCGGAATACTGTATATGCCATTCTTCACCAGATCCTACCTAATACAGTACATAGTATTAAACTTCAGCCAAGGCCTACTACATTATATCACTGCTGGAATCGATGACTCAGCAACTACATCTTATATCAGCACTCAGCCAAGCTCTACACATCAATCACTAACATGTGACAGCAACAGTATGCATCTATGTCACACACTTAAACCGACGACGGTCATGAAACTTGCCCGCAAACCAGTCTGCATGCATTTACCGTACATACGTACAATGCATTGTATGAGTACACAAAACATAAGTATATATACACAGAAAGGATGCACAAAAACAAACATAATTATGTACAGTACTACAGTACATCATGGAGTAGATGATGACAGACATTGAAGTCATCGGGCTTGAGATTAGGTGCAAAAATAATGGAGAAAATAGGAAAATTAGGTGAGTAACTGTAGCATGAGAACATTAATTATATACTGAGTAAGAGTTTCTTAGACATGGTCAGGGTGTGGTATACAGTGACATTACAGTGAGCTGCATATAAGTCTAGTGCAGAGATGGGCTATATATGTAAAGCTGTGAGGTGGGAGGGGGGTAGGGAGAAGGATAAATGGAAAGTCCTTTTGCTATGTCCAGTAAACATCAACGGAACAAAAAAATAAACAGATTATCAGAAAGCAAGAGATATAAAAGGAGACAAATCTCTTCTCTTCTTGCGGCCTAATTTTGACTGTACCGTATCCATAGTGTAGGCCTATATATACAGTACAGTATGTGATGACGATGCTCAAGTATAAAAGCTGGGATGACATGTAGATTGTTAACAAGTTAAATTGTTCCTTAAATATCATTAAATATCATTAAACAAATGGCTTGGATAACCTATCCTCATATATATCTATAGTGTAATGTGCATTGATGATGTATACTGTGCATACATACTGTACCCAGTACCTACGATGGTGGAATAATATTGCATAATATAATAATATATATAATATAACATAATTATTGGTTTTGCTTAAATAAAAGATCTCTATCAACAGTTGAAAACAATTACAATATCATTTCCAACCTGTTATTATCTTAATAAAATAAAACTGTTAGCAAACTGCTAATCCACTAGAGAGCCTGTGTAGGAGAATGTGTAAAAGTAAGTTGGCCTGACGTTTCAATCCTAGCAGGATCTTCTTCAAAGGCTAAATGACAAGTAACAGTAACAGAAGGGACAAATACACTCACAGAATATAGACAGAATACAGACCTGTCTGTACTCTGTGTGTTTTGTCCCTTCCGTTACTGTTACTTTTACACACTGTTATTATTTTGACAGTATTAGAATACTGTGATAGATTTATACTTTAACTAACATAATACGTACTGTGTGTTGAGACTTTATTCATGATATGGATATTAGACAGCTGCACAATAGTCCATGCACATTAAATTACTCTAGAACTAAGTATGTACATGTCTGTACAATCATGGTACAGTATATGCAATCTAATGAAAATACAGTTTGCACACTAGCATTTATATAGATATGTATGTCCAAATTTTACAGTAGCCCCCCTCCCCTCCCCACCCCCTCATTTTCCCATGGGTTGCATTTTCAGTGTCATCTGGGTTACTGGTATGGTATGACTATGCAACAATGTTTAAGGATTTATTATTCTTTTTTTCTTTTCTTTTTTTCTGGTGGGGGGGGGGAGAAGGAAGGGGGGTGTACAATTATTTGTTCTTGTCTCACTACCGTATGCCACCAAGCAAGTTATAATAAATGTGTGTAGCTTGTACTGTACAACAGATGTTAATACTATGGCAAGCCAAATTGACCAATACCACACCTAATGGGTTTGGCTTCCCTCCAACTGCAATTAATTACAGTATGTATGCAGGAGCCTGAACAGTTGTTATGATCTAAACAAAGTTTGTCAATTGGAGAAACACATTCACACGCAAAGCTGTCTTTTTTATACTATAACGTCTCTGCATGGCCAGCAATGTTCTGGGATTTGATAAAAGACAGTCAATTGAGAATTGCGTTCAAGATTCGTGAACTAAACATGTCAAGTTGAAATTACGGCACCACACTGGGTTTGCAATTTTATCTAGAAGTTACATCTGCTTTTGAAAATGACTTTAGGGGGAAGGGGTCAGCGAGGGAGAAGCAATTAGAACAATAGGGGG
>KN894685.1:2283-13959 GCA_000934455.1 Apostichopus parvimensis
CTCTAGTCCAGTGTTGCTATTCTTGGTGAAATTTCTTGGTCTCAATTTATTAACGAAAAGGTAAATCGCTCGTGAAATGGTGAAATTTTACCACTTTACTTCGCCTTGCAAGTGCCATTTCCGATGACCTAGGAGGTATTTTTGGCCCAAATTTTTTATGTACGCTACGCGCCAACCCATGGTGGCGCTCTGCTTAGATAGTCTTTGCACAATTTTAGATCCCCTAAACACGATATAAGAACCCCCCCCCCCCCTTAAAAAAGAGCTTGTACGGGCCTGTTTAAAGTAACGTACCAGATTGGTTTTTCTTCTATTTCACTAAACTAAATGATGACCATATCAAAACATGGGATCACAAAAATAAAGGATGTTGAGAAAACTTTAGAGCAGCTTAGAAGGCCTGGGAAGTGTCATTTCCAACGATCTAGGAGGCCTTTTTAGCTAAAAAATTTTCGGTACGCTGCGCGCCAACTCATGGTGGCGCTCCGCTTAGATAGTAACAAGAAAATGGTCAAGCCCCCCCATGAAATGTTCAAGCCCCCCAGCGCCCCCCCCCCACTGAAAAAATCCTGGCTACGCCACTGATATGTAGGGATGTCACTAGTTTATATTACCTCTATGGTTTACTTCTATGGTGAAGTAGTTTAGCCATGGAGTTTAGCCTATTACGGGAACATGGAAACAGGTCTTTATTTAACAATTATGAAATATCAGCCTCATTGTAAATGTTTAACTGCAAACAGGGGTGTAGGAAGCTTCAAAAATTGGGGGGGGGGGGCACAATATCAGAGGGGCACTTTCTTATTCCACAACCACCACTAGTTATACTATGAACCAATACACACCGGGCATGATGTGTTAGTATGCTATCAATACTATTATAGTGCACATGCACTTTCCAAAAAATTCCTGTGTTCATTACTTGAACAAAAGTCTTTAGCAACCTCGGAAACTTACGGACCAGGTGTAGTATAGAATAATATGCTAGTAGATGAGCTGCAACATTCATTTTTTATTTATTGATTGTTTTATTGTTAACCGTGCTACAAAAAGATATGGGATGCGATTTTAAATATAGCATGTACAGACTAAAAATAAATAAAATAAAATAGTAACAAGAGCCCAAGGGCACTGTGGTTCCTTGCAAAGGGGTATATGACAATACACATAATATGATCATAGCAAGATTGGGCTCAAATAGTCCAAGTAATTGTGGTCCTACATGTACCCATAAAGTAACCAACACTATAGCCAACACTTTTGTGATCACAAATTGTGATCGGAGTTTTGATCGGAAGGCACTTTTAAGATCTGAATATGGCGTCCAAAATGTAAGAAATATAAGGTCACCTACAAGCGGGTCAACAGATATGATAACATTGGTGACCTCAGATCACATGACCGTTAAGTTTGAAAATGTTCCACCACCCCATTCACAACTTGTCTCAAAATATCAATCGTGTCAGACCTTGGCACTGGGAGTTAATTGCATTAAATGTCTAAACATTAACTTTGAACTTGCATAACTTCACACACAAAGGTCACCCGGGGGTCAACCCATTGACATTTATGATCAGAAGGTACCTTTGACATCTGAAAATAGCATCAAAGCTGTAAAAATCCCCAAAACACTTCAAGGTCACCAGAGGTCAAATTGAGGTCAAGGGTCACTCAGATGCGGGTCGACAATTGGATTGCATTGAAGCAACTCCCAACCCTAACGGACCATTTGTTCTCAAGTTATCGCAAAAATACTTGTTTTTTAACTAAATTTGCCCTTTGGTGACCTCGGATCACATGAATGTTAAATTTCAAAATGTTCTCCTAACCAGTCTCCTAACTTGTCCCAAAATATCAACCTTGTCACACATTGGCACTGGGAGTTATTGCAATTTTGATATTTTGGGGTTTTGGCCTCTAACTGACCTTTGGTGACCTTCACAGGCACCAAAAACAATAGGGCAGACCTTCTCACTATGGCGGATCTATATACCAAGTTTGAGTTAAGTCCAACTGTCCCTTGTTGAGTTACAGTGTACCCAAGCAAGTGTCACAGACGCACACACATACACACGCCAGCCTGACTACATAGGTTCCTTTTGCTAAAGCAAGGAACCAACAATTAACAAAGGCTTAAGATATCATCAAAGTCATTCATCAAAGGGGCACATTTTATTTGCCAGTAGGGTACATTTGCTATTTGGTAAAAAAAGTGGGTGCCCCCTGCTCCCCCCCACCCCCCCCCCCCCCCCCGACTGCAAAGTTCTGAGGGCATTGATGTTGCGATGAGAAAGTGTCAAGCATATATGCAGGATGCGAATCTTAAACTTTCATGCCTATATTTAAACTGCCTAGGATTTGCTTTTAGTGTAGGTCACGAAGAGTACACATCACTTTATTTAAACTATAGATATTTAAGTTCATGGCTTATACATACATAATTCTCTCACTGAAAGCAGGCGTTGCAGTGTATTGGATTATCTGTTGTGAGCGAAGCATTACCCATTGCCAAGTGGTATGTGCCAAAATTCATAAGCGCTGTTACTCTGGAACTGATAACACATGCAAACTTCAGCGCTTTTCTTTTTTTCGGATGAAAAAATTATCTAGTTCAATCGTATCGAGGATGTTAAACTCTACAAGAAAATACAAATGCGAATAAACAAGCCAGTGAACGTTTGCCAAAAAATAGCCCCCTAAATTAATCGGAAAACAAAATGTGACATTCTTACATGTGTACTAAGGAAAGGGTCCTGCACAAACTCAGCAGTGGCTGCATTGAAGTACAATAGCTCATATGTTGTAAAGACCGTGTCCGCCACAGTGAAATTTTTCAACTCAATCTCTCATGCACCAATTCGTAATGCAATACAAATTATTTGTAATACACCAGAATGCAAAATGCATTGTGGTTTTGATGTTGTAACATGAATTATCAAAAATAAAATAAATATATGCCTTTATATCTATATATATGCATTTTAGATGTGGCAAACAATATTCACAATGACAGCTGATGATCAAAATGTACACTTATAGTCCAAACCTGTAATCACTCAAAGCTTTTTTAAATCGGCTATAATGTTTTAACAAAGATTTCCTTGATTACCTTGATCTGGCTTTTTAAAAAACAGACCCTTGTTAATGATATTTTTATTGCCAAGTTTTACCAGTTATAAATTTGTAAACAGTTGTATTGTTAATGAACAATGAAGAGATGGAAGAATATTTTACTCGATCAGTTAATGAACAGATGGAAGAATATTTTACTAGAACAGTACACTACTGTTTAACAGTGGTTCAACATGCAGCTTTAGGGTGCAAGTGTTTCCTCATCAACTCATTATGTCTTTCCTTGACTTAGGATTGAAAATTTGGGAGCTCATTAAGTGGTACAGGGGAGATATCAGATATAATAATCCATGTTTTAATTTAACCCAATATGCACTGTGTTTTTGTTTGAATCCTTTTTACAGAGAATTTTATCGATGAACAGGCGTTCATGCTCCTTGATATTTATGCTGTAAAGGAACTAATAAAACAAGTTGGACCGAGATTGAAGTTCATGGCAAACTTGAACAAACTGAAAAAAGATCAGGTATGATGTACAGTAAACTTGAACAATTCACATGTGGAAGTAGGAACATCTGCTGAAATATGGGTTATATTTGTCCAAAGTGTGCCCGTGTTATTAATGGGAGTGTCAATAGACTCATTTCACATATGAAAAACGTGCATGCACTTCTTTTTGGACGAATGTTCACTTGTCCAGTTGTTTGTTCTCAAGGTAATTGTAAGCGTACATTTCGATATTCCACTGCATTACGACGGCACATTGAGAGCAATCATAATCCAGTAGATGATGATCCAGAGGAACATGATCATGAAATCATACCTGGCAATGTCAGTGAAGAAGGCAGTGGATATGATTCAGATGAGGAAGGTAACTCTATAGCAGATGATTTGTGGGATGAATTCAGCCAGGACAAAATCAATGAGATGGTGGCAGTTGGCATTGCTAGAATGAAAGCTTCTAGCAGTATTGTACAATCCACCATTGATATGGTAGTTCAAGAGTCATCTAGTTTGTTTCTTGACATTGTTGGTGGTTTGAAGGCAATGACATCTAAATTTCTACACGAAAGAGGCTTTAATGAAGATGACGGCGATGTTAGACACTTGCTGGATACATTTGGACGTTGTGAAGCACCTTATAAACAACTGGCAACATCTTACCAACAGGAAAAATATTTTAATAATTCTGGATTTTTTGTTAGACCAATCGAAGAACCAATCGCAGTGGGTTTTTTTCCATACCATAATACAACCACTGGGCACGTTGAACAACGTCAGAAGCATATTACTTTTCAATACATTCCACTAAAGAAGCTCTTGAAATGCGTTCTGGAAAGCTTGGACTTTATGTCTACTGTGTTACAGTACAGGTCTAGCAATGATGGCATTTTACGAGATTTTCACGATGGTCAATATTGTAAAGAGCATGTGTTTTTTTCAAATCCTGAAAATATTCAGCTTTTGTTATATATTGACGAGTGCGAAGTGGCCAATCCACTTGGATCTAAGGCTGGTTTCCATAAGGTTGGAGTGGTCTACTGCACAATATTGAACATACCTCCCAAATTCCGTTCATCTTTATGCAATTGCTTTCTTGTTGCAATGTTCAATGCTGGAGATGCAAAAAGTTATGGTTATAATACTTTTATGAGACCCATTGTTGCTGACATAAAAGAGTTGGAGACCAATGGCTTACACATTGATTCTGATGTTTACAATGGACTCGTGAAAGTCAGTGTTGCTCAGGTTACTGGTGACAATCTTGGTGTCAATGGTCTGTTAGGCTTTGTTGAAAGTTTTGTTGGCAACCATTTCTGCAGGCATTGCAAGTTGCATAGAGATGACATGCGGTATGCTACCACTGAAAGACCAGAATGCCTTCGAAAGCAAGAGGACTATGATATCGACGTGAGGATAAACAATCCCTCCACAACCGGTATAAAGTCATCGTGTTTGTTAAATGATATCAATAACTTTCATGTAACCAACAATTTTGCACCAGACATAATGCACGACCTTTTAGAAGGTGTCTGCAACCTGGAAGTTCATCTTGTCCTTGCTACCCTGATACAAGAGGGCCACTTCACGTTGGATCTACTGAACAGCAGGATCACAAGCTTTGATTATGGTTCAGTGGATTCTAAAAATAAACCCTCTGTGATATCTGCTTCCAAACTGCAATCCCCTGACGGTCCTTCCCACCAGACCGCCTCACAGATGTGGTGTCTGGTTCGCCATCTTCCCCTTCTTATCAGTGACAAGGTACCAGAAGGCAATGAGTACTTTGAGTTACTTCTTCTACTTTTAGACTGCATGGATATAATATTTTCATATGAAATTACTGCAGATGATACACTGTTTTTAAAGCATGTTATCAAAGACCACCATAAGCACTTCCTGGAATTATTCCCAACGCGCCATCTGAAGCCAAAGCACCATTTTATGACACACTATCCTCGTCAAATCCGTAAGCTTGGACCACTTGTACGCTATTGGACAATGCGATTCGAGGCAAAGCATAGGTTCTTCAAACGATTAGGTCACATAGTGTGCAATTTTAGGAACATCTTGAAAACACTCAGCTACAGACAGCAAATGTACTTTGCATTCAACATGATAAGTGCAAAGAATCTTGTCGAACGGGATAGAGAAGTTGGACCAGGGTCAACAGTACTAGTTGCATCGTTGCCAGAAGCTAGAGTCATAGGAGATGTACTTGGTGTTCACCCTATGGAAGAAATATACATAGCAAATTGGTGTGTTGCATATGGAAAGAAATATCAGCGAAATATGGTTGTTGTAACTGGCAAAAACGATGATCTTGAGCCTGTGTTTCAGCAGATAGTTTATGTTGTTTGTTTAGATGACGGGATCAAATTTGTCACTGAATTACTTCACACCGTGAAGTCTGATCGCCACACACATTCTTACATAGTAAGAAAGCCTTTATTAGCGGGATTATGGAGCATGCATCGTGTAGAGGATCTGCTTGATTTTCAACCTTACCATGCAGCAAAGTCTTATGACCAGAGGGAGGAATCACATCTCTTCATTGTCCTAAGACACCGCATTCACTGAACATCTGCTGTACAGTACAAGTAAGTCCTGAGAAAAGTTACTGCCTGTCACAGTACACTGTGCATATATACCAACATATTCCCATTATGTGTAGTTACAACAAAGTGTATGACATGCCAACAATATATATTCGAATAGTGTTTAAGAGTGCAGTTTTGTATGTACATTTATGCATGCTCCATTATTTCTACTTCAGTTTCCATCAATGCCCCCCCCCCCCCACCAGCGAGTATGGTAACAGAAACAGTAGTGCTAGATTGCTCACATAGTCCTGTTCCATCAAGTGGTTCATCTGCAGGTAGTGGAGATTTCTGTACCCCACCACCAAAGAAGTTCAAGTCTGACTTTGTAAGTAGGCCTATACTTAATTTACAAATGGCCGTGGCTATTCTTACGACTAGTTGTAACAATTATCTATAAACTATTCTTACGACATCGGCGAATTCATGAGCAGTAAAGTAAATAAAGCAACTGTGCGTGTAGTAGGGGTAACCCTTACCCTAAACCTAACCCCTATTCCTAATCCTATCCCTAACCCTTACTGGAAATAATTGTTACTCATGGTCGTAAGAATAGTACTCCTGGTTGTAAAATAGCAACTGCGAATGCGTAATTGGCAATTATTCTTACGACTCGTCGTAAGAATAGACACTTTGTTTACAAATCATCATTCATTTCCTTTAGGCTATATGTATCTTTTCTGTGCAAAGCACATGCACAGTGCATCCACATAATCATGAGATATGCGTATACAGTAGAAAATCCCGAACTAATAAAGTAGTAATGCTTTGGTAGTAAGATTTGCATATATAGTACTGACTAGTAGCTGTAGCTTAGCAAGTAATACTGGAAGTGGAACCCACTGCAAAGCCTTTGGGTAGGCTGTAACTAAGTGTCACATGTAGTATTACGCCACAGTGAGAAGAGCCTCTATTACGTACAGTTGAAACCTGTTTTCCGTCATTAATCATACCCGATAAAGTGAACATAGTAATACTTACGACGGAATTCACTAGTGGTTTCAAATGAATTTGATATCCTGAAAACAGTATAGGTACATTAACTGACTAGTAAAATAGCAGGTTAGCTTGGCGTACACAACCCACTGATCTGATCTGTACAGTATAGATTAGACATGAGAGAAAGAAGTTGTCCTCTGATTATTGCGCAATGACGAAGAGCTTTCTTGGAACGCCAAAAGATAACCAAAATGACATTTGTTCCTGAACTTGACAACTTAAATTACATAAACAAACTGGGTAGCACATGCCACACATTTTGTTACACCTCTTATCTGCTAGATTCCTGAACTGAGATTACCCGAACCAGCTCTGTTATCAAATCTGTTCAAGAACATCAATAAAAGTGTTCATGCTGATATAACCTACAGTGTAGCCACCAGCCAGCAAGGGTTCTCACATGAGAAAGGGGGGGGGGCTTGTTCCTTCTCATGGAGCATGGTATCATCATACATCTATTTTTATAACTTGCTGTTTTGAATGTTCACCTAGAAACATTCCTCAAAATGTAGATATGCAAACATTTTCAAGCAAGGCTTAGAAATATCTGCCACGTACAGCTATGACAACTAAGTTTCATTCCCTTTTCCCACAAAACATTGAAAATGGACGGCCAACTTGACCGCCTAGTATGTGCTATTCATATTGTGTAATTATTTTCAGAATGTCAGGGCATTGTTGGAGGATTCCGCCATGGGGCAATCTATCATAAATGAGATTGAGGAAGGAGAATTGACAAGAAAAAGTAGAATGGCATTCGTTAGACTTGTCGTTGCACACATCATTCAGCACTTTGGAGACAGGTAAGGCATTGGTTATAAGTCCCGAATGCTTCATGTGCACAGTATGTTATGACAGATTAGAAAACTCTGATTGGCCAACAGTACCTCGTCTGACAGTACATACTGCCTCTGTGAGTTTACTGTATAGTATGCTGTGCACATTGAAATGCAAATACTGTTCTTAAGTTGTCGATTGCTGTTTATTATTTTGAATGGTGTTTATTAACCTGCATAGGTAAATTGATGATTTATTCTGACCAAAAAAAAAAAAAACAGTTCAGGCCATGTAAAAAGTAAGTTGCCTATTTGGATGCAAATGAATTAGGCATACTGCATTTCAGAATTGTTTTAGTAGTACAGTTCACTAAAGTATACAGATTTTTTATGAAGAGTGTGCTCTTTACATAAAATTTAATGCATAGCTCCACAGTGTAACAAAAGCCTGTAATGCTTGTAATGAACAATATAAACTATTACTTTTTTTTCATTGCAACAGACCGAAGTCAGACGTTAAGATTAGAATGGCGAGGGCAATTATAGAAGAATTTCCAACTCTCAAAGATGATGAAGGTTATGGTTTTGTAAGTATATCTTTGACTTCATCAGATATTGGTTGCAATTCATAGTCCTGAAGAGGGCTATTAAGGGGCTTGGACGTTTTTTGCTAATATCCATTTTGTGACCTTGGCGATTAAGATACTGAGTATTTATATGTTTCGTGATGTGTTCTTGGTTCCCATTTACCCTCTGATGTGCCAGCGACATAAATCGCTGGGATTGTTTGTGTATGTGTGAGCATGATACTGTAAAAGGTATGGATGTTGTTTCCCCTTCAGCAGACAACACATTCAAATCTTCAGGGAATAAATTAATATAGTTTGTCAGATTAGTTTGTATTAGCCTGCTAAGCATAAAAAGTTGTTATTTGTAGAACATTATATCGATGCCATCAATAATGTATTGCTTAATAAACAGTTATTATTAAGAAAGAAGCTTGTGTTGTAATGCAGAATGTTTTGCTGTCTTGACCATACAGGAAGCATGGTATACTCCTGGTAAAGGCCGCCATACGGCAACAGGGTGGATCGAAGAAAGACTTCGAAATGCCAGACGAAGTCATTGCGACAAGCAAGTTCCATGTGAAATTGGAACACCCAAGAACACATTGATTTCTGCTGCTTTACCACGTAAGTCATTTTTCTGTCTTTCTTGTGTAGGTTTCAAAAGGTTTACTGTCATTTTATTGATAAATGAAATGTTTATTACTTCCTTAGAATCTGATGTATCGTTTGAAGAGTGCCAAAGCATGGTAGAATGGCTAAAGCACAACATCACACCTATCTCAACACTCACCTCCTATATGGAGAAGACAGCTGTCAATAGGGCAGAGTGGATCCGTAAAAATCCAGGGCAACCATTTACCAAGATATTGCAGGAATATCCACGACTTTTTGATACACCTGGCATGGTGAGTTACCTTAACCACAGGATACCAAACACTTCACAATGTGTATGTGGCCATGAAGTTACTAGTTTATTTCCTCTGGGGTTTTAGGATTTCCTTCTATGGCCCTGTAGATGATTTTGGATGAATGACAAATGGTTTCAAATGTATTCCCCCCTTCCTCCACTTTTTCAACCCTGGCATATAGCTTTTCACTGTATGTAATGTACCAGTGTAAGAAACATGTCTTTACAAACATACTATGTACTGTTTACAAGTCCTTACCGATACAGGAAATGTAACTGGATGTCTCAAGTTCAGATGGTTATAGCCATTGTTATGTAGTAAAATACTATAAAGCTATGAAATTTATGCAATAACAGACACAATTTTCTCCATTGAGTCTTGGCATATTGTCTAGCAATCTCAGGAGGCCTCACTAAAATTCCCTTGATGTATGCATGAAAGATTGTGGAAGAAATATAGCAAACTGATTCCATGGAGGCCTATTGTTTGCCAGTGGATCTTTGCACCTCACGTCATAGTGGGTGGGTGTTTTTTTTGTGGGGGGGGGGGGTCGGTTTTTCATTCTCTGTTTAGTTGACCAGCATTCCAACAATCGGCCAAAACAAACAACATTTTACTGTCATACAGGTAGAAATGGATTTCAGTGCTTTGTTTCCGGAGGTAGCGGATAGGCTGTTTATGCTGTGGACTGCAACATATGCCAGTGAAGTTTTGAAGTATGCCAGCTTGCAGGGAAAGTGGCAGTCTTACCTGAATATTACTGCATTTGATTTGGGTAAGTAGGTTACACTGTGGGTTTTTCTTAGAAAAGTTTGGTTAGAAGGGACCACAGCACTACACCGGAATTTAACCCCCTACTCCCACATTCCCTTCTACCCATATTATCTGTTTAGTACCAACTTTCATGCCAAACCCACAAGCTTTGATTTTAAAGTTTTTAGAAAGAATTTATTTTTGTGATGGTTTGGGGATGGGGTTGGGGAGGAACAGGCATTTGGGAGGACATTCATATTTTGTGTGAAGGTAAAAGTTTCAATGGAAAGATTTTAATCATTGGGGTAACAAGTCTATTGATATGACAAAAGTAAACCCAAGATAATCCTATGAGTGTGGTTTTTGAGCACAGTTAAAGGTAGTCTGTAATGGCCCCAAATTATTGTATAATTGATAGAAGTTTTTAAACAGTGCTTTCCTGGAGGACTTTACTCTCAAAATTGTTCTCATATATTCTAAATGAACACACAATGTGGCTGAATGTCCTAATGAGGTAAATTTCAGTAAAGGTGGTAGAAAAAGTAGTTTTTAGACCAATGGTAATCATATTTAGTGAATATTTGGCATATTTAGGCCTTACCTAGCCTTACCAGCGCATAGAGGCTTTAGGCCTTACCTGCGCATAGAGACTTTAGTGTATATTTGCGCCTTATATTTAACTGTGTATTATTATTATTACCTAGATATACCTTTAAAGTGTGAAATTAAATTTTGCAAATTAGTTATCTATGAACACTCACATTCCTATTGTAACAGATTACTAAAAAATTCTAAAATAAGAAGCGTCCCATACAAATCAGTATGCATGAAGGCTGTTATGTAATATATAATTTGAATTCTCTTTGCTAATTGCAAGCTTTCAGTGTAATGTGCAATATATCATGTACAGTGTTAACACAAAAATATGACAAATTTTAAGTTAGTAACCAGGAATTGGTACCAGTGATATATTGCACAGCACAAACTTAAGATCGGCATTTATCATGAGGAGAGAGTTCTGAAACACAGTAAGGACATGTATTTTCAACATTAATATTGCTTATTTTTGCAGTTGATTCCAAAGCAGGTAGGATAATGAACTATGTAAATTGATACCCTAACATGAGCAATACTGTTAATATATTATGGAGATATTAAGACAATCATTTTTCTTTTTTACACATACTTCTAGACAATTGTAAGACCAATGTTTCCCTCGCTGTTCTCCCATGCATCCTTCCAACTGGAAGAAGGGGAAAAAAGAAGGCCAGTATCGATGAATGCTTGGACTCTTACATAGATATTAAGCCGGTAAGAAAATTTAACTAGCCTAGGCACAGTCAATGATATAAGTATACTGGCCCATACCAAGGCTGCCAACGTCAGTGGTCGAGTTATGTACAGAAGTGACAGCTGACTTGGGGCCCATATGTGCTAAAAATGCACGTCACGCTCAAACCTATAACCACTCTCCTATAAAATCGCTATGCATTACTAC
>KN894686.1:2721-19485 GCA_000934455.1 Apostichopus parvimensis
CAGTCTCAGGACAATGTTCAGACATTATCCTTGACCAAGAGGAAGAAACATAAAGCCATTTTAATGGGTACAGTAGGTGGTGATAAACCACTTTTTGTTTAAGGGGGGAGGGGGGGGGGGGGGAGGGGGAACCACTCACGCATAAAAATAATTGAATACATTACTCATACATGTTGAACTAGCTGAATGAAATATACATCCATTTAAAAAAAAAGGCAGTGTCATTTCTCACTATTTGCAAGTTACTTAACATAGTGCTGTGACCTATTAACTGAGATTCTACATTGTCAATATGTAAGCCTTTTATTCTGGGGTTTTTGAAGTAAAACTATTTCCACTTTTACAATTACAGTATTGTCCTTTCACTGGATAACAACGTAAAAAAAAAGGGTGAAATAGTTGGTGGACAAACATCGGATGTCTTTGTTAAACAATAAATCACAACCAAGATTTGGATTAAATTTTTCCAATTTTAAAAAATATAGTCCACAGATCATTTTTACAAAAACTGACTGATGCAAGAGTAACCTTTTCAAGGTGGACTTAATCGTTTAACAGGTTTTTCCATTATATATATTAGCCCCATTTAAAAAACAAAATTATGGTGCATTTAGCATATTTTGAGGGCAACACTAATTTACTTTAAATCGGTGCATAACTTTTAAACATCATAGGACACGAAGATTGAAGACGAAATCCCTACGATCCTACCGATCAGTGATCACTCTTCACTTGAATCTAGAAACTAATTCCTTTCTCTCTCGCTCTCGATATGTTCTCACGGTACTACCCCTAATACCCAGAGGCAGAGTACTACCCCTAATAGCCAGAGGCAGACGATACACCACGAACTGAGAGCCTTTTGTTTCTCAATCTGAGAGAGACCTCTAGTAGTTATCATATCTAATAGGTCCTATGATGGCTTAGAAAGGTCAAGTTTATAACATAGGCATAGAACAGGATGAACCAAACCAAAACAAAGACTGATTCAACAGCTCATCAAGTCATGCTTGTTTAGTAACTCCCCCATAAAAAAAATGGGATGATCCTACATAGGTGAAAAAAAAAATACATGTTCAACAACACATGAATTTTTCAGGAATTCTGATAATGCAAGAATTGGAAAATCTGTCCTATTCCCCAAAAGGTTTAAAGGTATTTGTCATATCTAATCCGTCCGATGGCTTAGAAAGGTCAAGTTTATAACATACTGTAGGTATAGACCAGGATGAACTAAACCAAAACAAAGACTGATTCAACACCTCATCAAGTCATGGTTGTTAAGTAACTCCCCCATAAACAAAATGGGATGATCCTCTATAGGTTAAATAAAATACATGTTCAGAAACACATGCAATTTTCAAGGATTCTGATAATGCAAGAATTTGGAAAATCTGTCCCATTCCCCAAAAAGGTTCTTTGAACAACATAACATATTTGCATGGATAACCACTAATGTTTTGTTTTGTTAATTACAAAGGCATCAATCAAATGTCGTTTGGTATCGATAATGAACAATTAGCATAAATTAACATCACAGAAAATGTGACGGCCATGAATTTCCAGATATTTCCTGTCCTAGAAAAGTTTGTTTCCTTTTTAAATTACTAAAAAAATATGGTCAAACCACTTTCTCCACCAGTCTCAGGACAATGTTCAGACAATATCCTTGACCAAGAAGAAGAAACATAAAGCCATTTTAATGGGTACAGTAGGTGGTGATAAACCACTTTTCTGTTAATGGGAGAACACTTTCTTTGAATTTATATCCTCATAAATAATTTATAGAGAGGAAGAGCCTTCAAAACCCTACAGAGAAAAAAAGCCATGCATCATTTACCAATTTTCACCTCTGAACAGAAATAAGAAAAGCAAACTTTGAGTACCAAGAAATAATAATAATAAGTAAAAAGAACAGCTAACCTTTCCATAAGAATACAAAGGCCACCTTACTTATTTATGTATCAACAAGTCGTTAATCAAAAGTGCCAAAGGTCACCCGCTAATAGGACCTAAAACTCATTTTAGCAAATTTTTCTTCAGTGAATGACTGTTAACAAATGTTTATTTTGCTGTAGGGTAAAGAGAGCCCATTGTAAAGTACTCAAGGTTGGCTAAGAGCATGTCCTTGACTGGTTTTACACACTGGGCGGGCTTGCTACTGCCATTCTCCGTAAATTGAGCAATGAATTAGGTAGTTTCTTGTTGTATGTATGTGTTCGGTCCACACTTTCACCAAGACTTATTGAGCATTTCTCAAACACTTAGACTACAATTGATTTAACTGTGAAAAGACACTCTACCAGAGTTTATCGCAAAATGTTAGCAAAAAGGTTAAATGATGAAGTATCAAATTAATGATATCTTTCAGCACTCAAAATCTTGTTACAGTATTTCCACACTATTCCATATTAGTATTTATCTATGTGCTATATAGCCATTTTTTTTCTCTTACTTTTCCATCATTTTTTGGAATGGAAGTTGACTAGTCCGACTATTTTATGAAACTAATATTGTTATTGAATTTGAGAATCGAATATTAATTTAATACATTTAAGTCTGTTCTCACATCTGACTCTCAAAGCTCACTGTAAAACAATTCTTACTTACAAGAAAATTTTCAGATATTTATAAAGTCGTTAATAAGCTTTAAAATGAGTCTACTAAATTGTCACAAAAACATTTCTAGTTTGTACTTAGTGTTATAAACTTTAAATGATATACCATCCAATCTTTTGTGATAAATCATTAAAACAAGCTCATTTCTGTGTGCATATGGTCCTGTTTAGGTGATTTATAGTGCAAACATGCATCAAACCAGTGGATGACGAATGGTGTGGACCGTTGTTGAGAGGAATGCAGAATTGTCAATCGACGTGAACTAGATGCTAGATAAGAGGGGGGAGTAGGGGGGGCTACCTCACGGTTAATTCACTTAGCCACCATTAATTTTTGTGTACAATTGAATTTACGATAAAGATTATCTCGTTAATTTATTTGATGCAAGGTTTGTGAGGAAAACAAGAACATATTAATAAAATAGACATTGTAATTAGTCTGCCTCCCTACATGCTAACAGATTCCCATGCAACTGTCTCATCAATGATTGAAAACAAATTTGTAATAAAAGACTATAGCAGCACATCAAACAAGCTCACATCAACACAAGCTCATATCAACACAAGCTCAGATCAACACAAGCTCACGGCAACACAAGCTCACATCAACACAAGCTCACATCAACACAAGCTCACATTAACACACAAGCTCACATCAACACAAGCTCACATCAACACAAGCTCACATCACTGTATCCCCAAGTATATCTCCACACTGTCCACAGCTAAATTTTTTTGTTTCTTCTGCCATAAAACACTAACCCACGCATTCCTTTGTTCAACACTAATATCTCTTGATTTTCCCACATCATAGCAGCACTTTTATTGATCCATAAGATAAATCACATACTGTAAACCTATCCATACTTGCAGTACGAACTAAGTCTATATTTACTGCATACCTACTCAATTTGGATATACGACCCTAATTTCAGCCAAAGTACTTTCTTCTCTATGACAGACAGTAACACTTTCTTTTGATGTGCACAAAAGATTTATGGATATCATCAATGTAACTAGGATCTTATAGGCAATGTATCAATGCAACCTTCCCATCCCCTCCCCTGCCCCCCCCCCAAGGAAAAAACCAATATTACCAAACTCTTTGAAGTTCATTACAAATGACATGTTTATTTTACCATTCATCCCAAAATTTCCATTAGTCAAACTTCATCTCTCAGTCTCTCAATTTGCGCTCGAACTTCTGCAATTATTCAGAGTAAATTAATCCTCCGATCGGTTTTTATCATCAGTTGTAAAAACTCGTATCACGACTCGTAAAATATTAAAAAGAGCAAAAAAAAACACAAAAAAACCCACAAAAAAACAGAAACCTATAATTTTCAGTACATCTTTCATTCCCTAAATTTTTCCATGTCTCTTTTGATCTCGCAAGAGGGAACAATCTCTCGTCTCTCTAGACAAAAGCAGCCTCACAGTACAAGCCACGCATCACTGATAACCCCTCTGACATAGGAAGCAGCCAAAATCTCATGAGAAATTCAAGACAGTATCAATTTAAAGCCCCCAAAATTAAATTTAGACAGAAAGGTCACTTTTTTCCAGCATTAACAGGCGAATCTCTAAGGGTAACGGCCCTTCTATTCCTGGATGCTAGTCGGCGCCAACAAGATGGCAGATCATATCTCACTACCTAGATTGAATTTCAGTCGCTGAATTTTTTTCCTCTCTCTGTCTTTCTTGAAAATGCCCCTCTTTTGCTCATCTATTTTATTGTTTTTTTAAGTTTTTTAAGTAAATGTTTAAATGAGCTGTTAATGTAATTCTATCCCAAAAATGTAATCATAAAGAAGCACTACCAAAAGTCATATATCTTTATTAAATATCAATCAGTCCACGTTTTATTTCTCTACCACATTGAAATTTTTTCCGGAAATGTCCCTTAAAGCATCAAACAGTCAAATCCTATTGGAAATTCTAAATTTTGAACAATTAAGTAAGAATAATTATGTTTTGCTGTTCAAATTGCTCTCAGAAGTTCAAAACAGGAGAAAAATTTGAAGATTTTGTGTTACTAAACACATGTAGTTATACTTTAAAAGCTGACTTAAGGTTCACATTAATTGTGATATGTTGTAAGAACAATAAAAAACATTGCAATCAGTCCACGTTTTATCTCTCTACCACATTGAAATTATTCTGGAAATGTCCCTGAACAATTAAGTAAGAATAATTATGTTTTGCTGTTCAAATTGCTCTCAAAAGTTCTGACTTCAAGAAATAGATTCCAAATGAAAACTTAGCTTGTTGTTAACTGTTGGATTTGATACTAATAAATGGAATTGACTTTTTACTACCCCCAGTTCACAATTTCAACTGTAGTGCAGATCCTCAGAGTGTGTTACCATGGAAATAGTACCTAACTTCACAGGGAGCTTTTAAAACCAACTATAGAAATTATACACACTTCACGTTGTAAATGTACTGTACATTCATACATAAACACAATCATCCCCCCATAAACAAAATGAATCAGTCCATTATAACTTCTCCATAGTCTCCACCCACTTTCTTTCATTGATGTGCTCAGTGACCAATCAAAACTCATCAGACAGCTGTGTTGCTTTCCAGCTTGATTGATAGATTCAAATACTGCCACTACTCAATCCACTCTCAGGCAAGTAGTCACAGATGAAATGATCACATTTTCCATCTGGATTATCAAGGAATAACCAGCTCTGTGAAATCAGTTAACTTGTTTCAGATTAACAAGGTTATGTTTGCTAATAAAAAGTAGACAAATTGAGTTCTCTTGTGGAAGTACTTCTTGACCAATTTTGGAAGTTTGAAATAGGACTTTCATGGTCAACTGGTTGGAATATAAGTGGATACAAGTTCACTTAAAATTGCCACATGTTTCTAGGATTCACACGTACCTTTTGAAACCCTGAATGGCCTGAAATACTGCGTATGGATGAATTCTTATTCTCAAAGTGTCTTGTGTGTTAAATTTGTTATTGAGATCTTGACAATTCTACTGGAAAATTTTCCGATATGGGATTTAAAATGTTTTCTTCAAGAGGAATAAGTTGGTTTCTTTTATGTGGATTAATCCAATGTGTGGCCGCTCAAGTTTTTCAAACTGTCCCGTCAGACCGAGAGACCAAATCCGGTGAAACGATTACTTTAGAATGTGCGGTCACTTCGGAACAGACTTGCAACGTTTTGTGGTACCGCCCAAACATACAGACATACATCTCAGATGGTACGTCGATTCTCAGGTGGGTTCGGGAGAACCAACCAAACAAGTTTTCAGTCGTCGGAAACGCGACCAGAGGTGAATATTTCTTGCGCATCAGCAACGTCACCGTGGAGGATGCTGGTAAATACCAATGTTCGTGTGGATCTGTCAGTAAGAGGATGGAACTTAAAGTGGTACAACCGCCATTGAATGGTTACCCACAATGCACCATTGAAGGAGGAATGACTACCATCTTTGCAGGTGATCTCATATCCTTAACCTGTGTCAGTAAAGGAGGAATGCCTCCGGCTTCCCTTACGTGGTATCATAATGGTGTAGCTTCCGATAACATGGTACATCATGGCAACAATATGGTGCAGGTTAGGTATGTCACATACGCAGCACCTCTGCATCAGAACAGCATGTTTGTATGCACAGCAGAGAGTCCAGCCTTGGCGGAGCGAAGAAACTGCACCATCGGACCTCTGACCATTCTGTCGCCGTTAGCCATGGTGTCGTCTCTCGAAAGCGGTGAACCGATGGGTATGGCTGAAAACTATGCCGTGATGGATGCTGACGAGATGGAGGGTAACCAAGGTAGTATCAGCTTCACATGCGGACTCAAACCAAATTTCACGTCCGATGCCGTCCAAAATACCACCTGGTTCATCAATGGTGAAGTCGTCATCAAGGATACCAGAGATTTTGGCATCACCGACCGAGGACAGACTTTATATCTGAAGGAGGATAGTCTGATGAAAGGCGAAGTAGAGGTCAGTTGTCAGGTCAATGTGGATGGTAGGTCCCTGGGAAATATCACCAGACTGGTAGAAATAACCGGTCCAACTGTAAACGACTTGGGTAACACTGGAGGGAAAGGCCGTCCAGACCCACCGATCATCTATGAAACAAATGACGACACGCCAAATGTCATCGATATCCGTCCCTTGATACTTTTGAATGCTTGCATCATCCTCATCATGTTGTTGCTGATATTGGTGGCGGTATACTCCCCTAAAGTTTGTAACTGTAGGTCGCCAGTTTACCAGCAACCCAAGCCCAGCAAACCCGTAAAGCAGTCGTCCCGCCGCCACGCCGACTCTCGAATAACTGAACTTCACTTCGTCCAATCGGAGCAGTGCCAGAATGGAGTGGCTCATTGTGAAGGATCTCATTTCTATGAAACTCCAAACAGTCCTAACCAAGTAAATCTCACATCTGGCAATAATGCCCCTCCCCTTCCTCCAACCCACGTACATTCATCTCAAGAGATGCAGGCCACCTTCCACGTGGTGGTCCACTCCAGGAACGGTGGGCCCATGTCCCAGACGACCAATCACCGTGTGACCAACGAGACGCCCGCTCCGCAGATAGCCACCGTGACACCTGTGAATTCTTCTAACACATCCAATAATAACTCCGGGTCTGTCTGCTGTGTGTACGCCCCGGTCCGTAAAAAGTCAAAAGGGAACGTGTACACCCAAGACAAGGCTAACCTACAACCCCATTACCAAAGGGTCACCGGACCCCCTAGAGTAGCGGAGCACTTGCTCCACCCCTCACTACCGGCAGCTAACCTTCACGAGAACCCTCTGTGCAACGGACAAATTAACGACAATGATTTCCATTCGCTGACGACCTCCCCCTGTTCGACGCTACCCTCAAACTCTAAGTTAGCGCCTCCCAGCCCTATGCCGATGGCGTACAGCAGGACCCTTCCTCCCACACCTCTGGAATGTAAAGAGGATCTGAAGGGGAGCGTTTCTTGTGGTGATGTTTCCGAGGACGATTTAGACAGTATCTATGCAAACATAGCCAGTTTGGAGGACATCTTTAAGCAAACGAGCATTTAAGTCCGGACGACGGGGATTGCAAATCCGCTACACTATATATGACAGTGAGCAGTATTACACAGGAGTTATACAGTATGATAACATTACATTCATAGCTTGGATTATCAAGTCTTGACTGTTGTCTAAATATTAACTGTGTCCTGAACTCCTTTAGGCTCACTCTGCCAAGAGGAACTTAATCATACTAATAGCAATGGAAGCATCCTGGCGGAATTGACGGTAATGTTTAACGACATCTTTCACAGCTGTGCACAGGAAATAATATACTGCAAACCTAAATTATATTTCCAGATTTGAAAGCTAGGTTAAAAAGTCTTCCATGGTGTTTGATAGACAAGGGGGGGGGAGAGAATCAACTCAAAATTATAGATCTCTAGGAAAACAGTATCAGTTGCCAGCCTATTGCAACATTGCTAAATATAGTAAAATTGTTTATATACATTTTGTAATTCGGTGTTGTGAACTAATGGTTGGCAGTGGTCAAGGTTTTGAATTACCAACAAACTCCATTTGTGATATCACCAAACTGGGAAAAACAGTAAGCAAAGTTAATTTTCAATTAAAAGTTACAGCAAAATATTTTCTGCAGAAGAAAAGTAATGAAGTATGTCTTTCTTTTCACTAAATTCCATTGACTGACTGCATATTTCAAATTAGCTTCAGAAAATGTTGCCAAGTTTTCAAAATCACATTTTTATAGATACCATGGGAACTGATATCTGATAGGGAGCTACTTTTCAACCTCCAATCACCCCCCCCCCCTCCACCAAAAATAAAATCCCGCTATGACCCAAAAAGGATACAAAGGATTTGGAAGGATTTTAATCTAATCACTTTCATAAAACTATCTGAGAGGAAACACACCCTCTGCAAGAATGTGCTCAGGAATATTTGAGTGTCGAGCAGATTTGTGTGGTAGTGTGATCCACATTCTGGGGGAAGTGGTCTCAGGGGTGCGGGTTTCCCCCTCCCCACTGGAATGTTTTTTCAAATGAAGTATGCTTAGATAGCAAATGGTGCTATCTATGTTTTACCTATTCTGGCACTAACTTCTGTGACAAGTATTCACCCATATTTTGGTAACGGTAAAAGTTGTTAACTTAATCATCAAAAGAAGTGCCGGGTGGAAATGTTTAAAATACTGTTTGTGCTGGGCGGCATTCAGAAATGCTGGGCGCAGCCACCTGCCGCCGCCCGGCATGAGCACATTTGATATCTAATTGGGAGCTACTTTCAAGCTCCCCCACCCCCAAAAGGGAACCAAAGGGATTGAAAGGGTTTTAATCTGATCACTTAAATAAAAATAAAAAAGTACAATACGCATAATCAGTCAACAATGTTCTGGCATATTTTGTAAAATTACTGTTATTTTGTCTTGGTGGTGAGTGATTATTTCTCATCTCCAGATTAGAAAAGTGTATTCACTTAATTTATTGCCATTTTAGAAATTCTAATTTAAAGCAAAAAATTGAAATTTCAAGTTGATAAATTAATGCATTAGGTTTTTATTTCATCACCAAAGATAAAACTTATGTAACCTTGTAGAATCGGAGGGGTCCGGACATAGAGGGTGCACTGTGTTTAAAGGTTACCAGTTCAGTCTAGGCACGGTAGAATGAGAGTGCTGAGATTGTGAGGAGACATATAAGGGAGGAGTAAAGTAAATGATAGAAATTATGAAACCGCTGAGAACCAAAATATGATGCCAAATATATATACTAATATAAACTAATACAATAACAAGTGCATTAACAAGCATATTATTTAAGGGTGTCTCATCTTGATGGGAAAGTTGTCAATTATCTGGTAATCCTGGTAAAATGATATGCCTGCTATTTAAAGGTCATTACTACTAGCCCTCAAATAGTTTAGAAAGTCCAATAATGGTCACATATTTACAAACATTTAAAACCAGCATTTCTATTACTGACTTTATGGCATTTTTCTCTCGCTCAGAAAATCTCACTGCTCTTAATTCTCATCTTGGCAGATACATTCACAAATTGTTGAAACTTGATATATTTGCCACACAAAAGGCCATACATGTATGACTTGAAAATCAAGAAAAATTTCCAGCAATTTTTTTTTCTTCAAGCAATCAAAGTCAGCCATCAGACTGATCAGAATATTCATATTCATTTAAATACTTTTCATGACATCCATGAAAGAGTTATTAAGTTTTAGCATACTAAAAGTTTCTGGGTAATACTAATGACCTTTTCAAAGTGTTAGACAGTAGGCCTCTTTGTTAGCCAACAAATAACGGTTGTGTTCGTTTTGGGTGTGAAATGACTGTCTCCAATTCACAAAATAAGGCAATAATATAATTAAGTTATTAAATGTTATTTATTTTTTCTCAAGTTTACTTCCACGGCATGAGAGTGATGAGATGGTGTACAATGATGCATTAAAATCAGTGCTCTGAATTGATTGGAGGTAGGGTGGTGAGGGGTGGGAGGGTGGGGTGGTGAGGAGGGGTGGTGAGGAACTTCCTTCATCTGTGTCAGGACCCTTGTCAGTGTTATTTTAAGACTTAATTATTATTATCGTAGGATTAATGGCAACATTTATTTGATATGTTGAGGTTAAAGCTAGCAGATTATGAAAGAGAGTTCAGGCAATAAACTGCTGTGACTTGAGATCAACTCCATTGTTTTTTTAATTCATTAACTTTCTCTGGTGATGATATCTAAAAGTAATATTAACTGTTATTTTATTTTGAGTAATTAATACTCCATAAGTTTGGAAAAAAGTCCAGACCCAAACTCAAAAGATACTTTTACAGGTTGTATCTCAAGACAATTTACTGACAAAAGACACACATCATGTTCCAAAGTTATCATCTTTTGCAACTGATACAGGGATCTTTGTGATGAATAATTAATAATTAATAATAATTACCACAAACGGCTACAAAATAATCATGCTCCCGTTTTGGAGATATCCTAATTCATATCTTGTTGTGAGCTTTCATTTATAAATAAATCTGTCGTGTCATAAAATGTCATTATATTGAAAACCATTTAGCTCAGAGGTGGTGACATCTTTAGACTTGACCAAGCCTTCATCTTTGTGTGTGAGGGTATTAAGGTCTGTGATATCTCCAAAATAATTTTTTTTTTTAATGGAAAAAAAATGGAATAAAAGATTTTTCTTCGCTATTCAGGGAAGTTGTTTATCAAAGTTATCTACATCACACAGATCAATGCCAATGGCTGGGTTTATGTCTTCTGGGGGGTAATTATAAATAAATTGTTAAGAGAGAAATTTATTACATGTCTGATATTACTAATAATTAGATGGGTTCAATTAGATTGGGGAGGGGGGTGGGGGGGGGGAGAGGGCAGATAGGGGTTTCAAATCATTGGCTGGAATTTTCAAGACAATTTATGATTTCAGTATATATGTTAACTTTATGCTGAGATATGTTTTAACCAGTTGTTCATTTGAAATGTTTTTTGTTTTGTTTTTTTCTATTATTTGGTACTACAAACATTGTATTCATGCACTTTCTATGAGATTAATTCATCAAATCTGTAATAAAACAAAGCTGTATAATTAAGTCAGTAATTAATAAAGTTAATTGGCAAGAAATTCAAGTCTTTTCAAGTATTTGTTTCCTTTTTCATTTAACAATTTATTTCAAATTCATTGCAACCAACAAACATTTACAGATAAGAATGTCCGTGATTGGGGGTAGCAAAGGGGGAGGGGGGGGGGTGGTTCAAGGCTAGGGAAATGGTACATTATTCAATACAAGATCCTCCTTTAGAGTTAAGTTAAGTTCAAAAATTTGTCTTGACAGTATTAATTAAGAAAGTTTCTTCTGTAGACAAGGAAAACAAGCAATTCAAATACTGAAGGAAATTTGTGATTTTTTGAAGAGTATGTTGACAAGCTAAGCCAATGAGCTGCATTATTGTAAATGCCACGCGATGATGAGCAAGGAATTAACCAGACGAATTTTCAGATTCTGCCCGAAAGCGGCTTTATGACTTTATCATCTGAACGATATTATTGGAACGAAGGGCAGCAGGGTGACAAAAGGCCTATAAACAAATCCAATCAATAGTTATGTGCTCAGGTACTCATTACCATTTCATTAGAGAAAAATCCTGATGCATCTGTCCGTTTGATAAATTAAAACATTCATTAAAGGGGATACCTGTCCTGTAGGTTTTGCAAAACTGCTGTAAAAATACTAAAAACTGCTTTTAAAAATACATATAACGCTCAATACCTCAGTTATTGGAGCGTGAAACTGTCCAACACCCCACCCCCCCCCCTTTAATGTTCTTTATCTTACACACTGGTAGAGATCTCAGATTGGTTGTTTTCACAATTTAATCTTTCTCCTTCCATAAATCAAATCAACCATTTCCCTCCAGTTTAGACTTCCCCTCTTTGTGTCCAGCTTCTGGCAGTTCAAAGGTCACATTTTATGCTTGTTTTAATTGTCATCCATGGAGGTGAGACAACTTCCTCCAGTTATTTTTCTCCAGGGAAATATTTTGACTGAGTAACTTCCACCAATTTAGTTAGCAAACATTATTTCTGTCAAGTTGTGACTAATGATGTCATCCTGGTGACTTTAAGTGCAACGAGTATAAAAGGGACGGTCCAACAACAATTTTTTTTGCTGAGGGAGGGGGGAGGGGCCTAGGATGTCATACTATAAGGGAAGAAACCCTGTCCCCATGAAATAGTTCTGGAGGGGGCGTAGATGCAAAATGATGTTATAGCCAATGTTGAAAGAATTTTCAATGTTCAATTCAGATTGAACTGCATAATATACATCCTTATTACTGTATTTATGTAAGAATTTTTTAAAATTCTGTCTGTCAGTGTGGGGGGAGGGGGGTTGGGGGGGGACACAAAGTAAACTTTTAGTAATCCACATTTGATGTGCTGTATTCATTAGCTGGAACTCCATTTGAGTTTGAATATGAAATTTCAGCCAGAAAAAAATGGCTGCAGTCTACCAAAGTTATTCAAACAGACACAGCTTAAATGCAATATTACAGAAAGCTAAGAAAATTGGTCTCTCCTTTCTCTTTTGGTCCAAGCTTCCTAAATAATGAAATGGGGAGCAATTCACAATCTTTGGGACATAATTTATGCAAAGTTTTGTATTGTCTTTGGTGTTGTTGTTGTTTCTTTACATACCACGCTTGTTTGAAACTCACTTCCGAACATGTTTAGTTTTTCTAACATTGGTAATGCTACTTTCTAACATTGTTCAGCATCTCGAGGGCCTTGTTTTCAACACAGTGGATTTTACTAACACAAATACTTCCTTACAATTCTCTTCGATCGACAACCAAAAAACCCAACTGTTTAAACTTGCCAAAGTAAACCACCAATACTTCAAACTATTTCATACAAACATTGCCCAGAACACAATAACAGGGAGGAAAAATACCACAAAACAATTAGCAATGAAAAGTAGAAAAGAAAATAACTGTAGGAAGTGAGGTTAAATACCACCTGCAAGCCTAACCAAACTGGCAGCTGTCTTGAAGCTTGCAGAAGTTACAACCCAATAAACAAACCACTAATTTGTTTTGTTCACAATTACAAGAAGTGTGGTTTTAAATGTTTCCTTTGTCCAGGTTTGATAGCAAGTAGCTGATAAGTGTGACTCTAGCTGGAAATCCAACCATTGAGTAAATAAATCTCTCCACTAGATTCTCGCCCAAACTTTTTTTTATTGATTTCCAACAGTCTTCATCTGTGTGTCTTCATCCCAGAAACTCGGGAAGTTTTGGCGACTGAAATTCTCGGCCTTAAGAATTCAGATGATACGAAAATAAATGTTGATAACTTTCTTTAAGTAAGGAAAACCACCAGGTTGAGTAAATCTTGTTTAATCCTTAATCAGAGACCTGTATAAAATTTGACTTCTTTTGCAATTATTTTCTATCAGATCCATCAAGATTTATCATCGTTTGGCAGCTGGACATTTCCAACCCCTCCCCCCCCTCCCCCACCTCTGGTAGATCAAAATTAATGACATTCCTAATAAAAGGCAAGTGTTGCCACTTTCACTGCCTATTTACAGCGTTTCTATCATCTAACCAATTTCCACAGCAATTAGTGGACTTAAAATATCCAATTACTGCTGAAATGTCACCACCATATATAATGTTCCATAACTAAATTATGGAAGATGTCATTGGTTAACATTGTATAACCACTTTCACCACACATTTAACAACATCTTCATCTCTACTAATCTTTAGTAGCTACTACAGTTTTGTGCAATTTGAATTTCCAATTCCTGTGAAATATCACCACAGGTATATATCATTATCTTAAGCAAGACCTGGACAGATATGTCAGGTTGTTAAAACTAGAAGTTAGCAAACCACTTTAACCTAGTTGACCTCCAAGTGAATTGGGAAAACAAAGGGATGTCTTTGTTTTACAACAACTAGGTACACCCTCTTCCTTTATGTCTCAGTCATAACTTCAATGGCATTGAACTCAAAGTCCAACGCTGTCCATAAATCTTTCTGTTTGTCATCATTTCTCTCTCAAGGAGAGAATTTCTGTGTGCGGAGCGGGATTCTGGGGATGGTAAGGATTTTCAGGTAAAAAACTTTTGGTTTTAACCTGAGAAGATGATATTTGGTTGTTTTTTATTCCATGGCCAGGAAGAGATTATCCTCAAGTTATCATTAATTAGCAATGTTAATCTCATGGAGGCATTAACCTGAAAAATTCCAAAGTTATCCCAAATGCAGTGATGTGGACGGAAATTAAACAAAAGCTATTTGGGAGCAAGAAAGATGCAAAAGTACAATTTGAACAAAGTTGTCTACATCAACTGGAAACGTTATGTATCAGTTCAGACTTGCTGTGAACAGATTATACAGAACATGATTACATTAATGTACCACACACATCTGAAAAAGTAAAGAACACATTTCAATGTTCTTAAAGTTGGAGGAGTTAAGTGCAGTACATATGCATCCATTTTATGTCAGTTCTTTCGTTTTGTATTTTACACCCCCCCCCCCCCCCACTAAGGGAACTGTTAACCCTAACAACTCCATCTCAGGATCAATATTGAGTTTGTCAGCTGAAAGTCTGAAAACATAGCCTTTACATATTATGTACAGAATGTCAGAACAGAATTTGGAGTTTGATTGTTTAGCGACGTTTAAGTCATTCTGTTACTTACAAGATTGATACAGGCCTAAGTCTTGCTAACGGGGTTAAATTATGCAGAAAATATGTATATTGATGTAAGCCAATTTAACAGAAATGACTTTTGGAAAGACACTAATGGAAAAATATATTTGACGAAAAATTTCAATATAATCTCACCGAATTAATCAAGTAAACAGTGACTTTTTGTAGGAATTATGACAAGGAATAGGGAGTTGTATATATGCCTCTTCAATGCTGAATAAAAGTTCCTTGCTTTAAACTTCCAACCTGATAGCCAGGTAAAAGGATCCCCAAGAAACTAAACAGCTTATAATATTTCTAGGGTAGGTTTAGCCAGGGAACAACTCTCCCCCCTTATTAGTAAATTTGACACTTTGTGGAAACAGTAAATCATTTGCTTCAGTTAACACACCCATTGAACAATGGGTTCCCGTGAAGTGGTTAATGACTTGATCCTTATTCTCAGCAGAAACTGTAAAATAAGCCTAATAATGTGGTGTCCCATCTCTCATTTCTCAGCAATCTTGAGCCTTTTGTTTATTTCAAATTACATCAAATTTCCAGAGGGAATCTGTGATTGATTGATGGCTCGCAAAGTTTTCATGACATGTTCCAAGAACCCTGTAAAAGTGTTTTCACATTAATGGTTTTCCAAGTTGTTCACATGTGGAAAAACAATGTGTCAGTTGTGTGAAAAGTGTGTGTAATCTGATCGAACTGGAGAATTTGGGAAACTTGGGAAATTAGCTATAGAACAATAAGGAATGCTAAGTAGACAGGCAAGAGTTTGTGTATAAGACAAGTTTTTTTTGGTTTTTTGATAATAATAATAATAATAAGAGAAATTGTGGGAAGGTGGTAGTGGAGGTAGAAGGCTGCCCCTGCCCTGACAATGTGGGGTTCTACCTGCTTGGTGATATTTATACTTTTCCTTACTACACAAACCCAGACACAGAAGGATTATGCAACTTTGTCAAGATTAAGAACTGTCAATGTATAACTCCATGGCAACAAAGTTACTTATTTCTTTTTAATTCATCAATTAATTGATCATAATTTTGGTTTAAATGAAAAGGTACTGTAGGTGTGCAAACATTGGTCACACAATATTGTCTGCACTTTTAATGAGCCTTAAGGGTAGTCAGTATGGGCCCCAATTTATAGCCCGCTATAATTGCTAGAATTTTTCAAAAAGTACTTTCCTTGAGGTCTTTACTCTCCAAATTGTATTCATACATTTTTAAGGAACACACAAGATGACTGAATGTCCCAATGAGGAAAATTTCCTATAAAGATTGTGTTCAAACAGTTTAAGAATTTGGACCAAAGGTGACCATATTTGAATATCTAGCATATTTGGGGCCAACACAGAATACCTTTAAATCTAAACATCTCCCTGGGTGTACTCCTCCCTACCTTAACAATGACAAGTCAACAATAAACACTCAATCTGTAACCTTGCACAGTGAGAGGAAGCAACAGCATACTAGCCCTGGAGGATTGAAAAACCCAAAACTACCGGTTTGGGTATTAAAGCAGCATTTTACGTCCTTTTCTATGATTTTTCTCAACCTCACTGACTCCACTATGCCATAACCACATACATAACTAGCTTATCTATTTAAATCTTACTTGAAATGGTGGCATAAAAGTCGAAAAATTTGCAACTTTCAACTTTCTTTTTCTCCAAGATATTTTCCGTTGGGATCCCAATAAACCTCGCCAATAATATGAATATTTAAACACTACGAACGTCATTGACAAATAGGTAATACAACACCATGTTTGATTTGTGTACAGTCTATATGGCAGTTGTACCAGGGAGTTCCATAACAACTCCCTGGTTGTACCAACACAAAGTCTTGAATTTATTTTTATTTTTTAGCAACGGCTCATAACTAAACATGCATCTCTG
>KN894688.1:10659-23322 GCA_000934455.1 Apostichopus parvimensis
GACTTGCGAGGTGACTTGTAAATATAGTTGCGTGCGCCGGTTTGTGGCTGCACCCTATGGGAAGTCCCCCAGGGACACATGGCTGTGGTGCACTGTGGTGCCCCAGGAGAGATTGTTTGAATTGTGCACACTTTGGTGTGTAGGTGTGACAAGTTACCAATGACCAGGGTTAAGTACAGCGCGGCGAGACTTTATTGTAAGTTGCGCTATATAAGAACTGTTAATTATTATTATTTGGATTAGTATAGTGGTGTTTTTTGATCAAGCAGTAAAGCAAAATGTCAGCCAAAATACCCACCCATAGGGGTCGATGCCTTAGTGTGATGAAGTAGAAATCTTAAGTTGATTGTAATAGTTGATGTAATTTGTGGAGATTGACAATTAATGGAAAAGGAAAGAGATGTCCACACTATTAGTATTGTAAACAGAAATGTTTTTTTTTCCACAATAGAGGTTGTGAGCAAGCATAAGGAACTGTGAACATAAGATGTTTCACTTTGCTTATATTTTTAATGGAGCAGATATAACTACTGTAGGATAATAGAAGTAGTAACAGAGGAAAGCTGGCTATAACTAATTAATCTTTTTACCATCACAACAGGTAACCAGCGAATTTTACCAAGGTTGGTTCACTTATCTTGCAAGCCGATATCACGTGATCACTGCAAGCATTAACTTCCGGGGAACATCCGGCTTTGGCAGAAGACATTTGCATGGCATCAACAGAAAGCTTGGAACAGATGAAACGGAAGATTTAATCTCAGTCACCGAGTAAGTGCCATATTAAATCACAACAAAGGAGAGGGGGTGGGCGTGTGTGTGAGATGAAGAGACCAAGATGAAGGAGAGAGGGGGAGACTGTGTGAGATGAAGATACCGAGACGAACAAGAGGGGGGGGGCGTGTGTGATGTAGAGACAGACAAAGCAGAGAGACGGGGGCGTGTATGAGATGAAAAGATGGAGACAAAAGAGAGAGGGGAGGGGGGTGTGTGTGAGATTTATCTGTCTGTCCATCCATCCATCTATCTATGTGAGTATGAGTACGAGTATGAACCAGTTTACCCATCAGTATGATATTCTTTCATTTAAATTTCAGATTCATCAGAAATTCATCTTTGGGTGTCGTTTCTTTCAATGACACGCAGTTTGACCAAAACAGGGTTGCACTCATTGGACAGGTAATCATATATTAAGTTCACTGAAACCGTTAAAATATGAAATTATGTTAATACGCCGTTTGAAAACACACGATTTCATCATTCAATATTTTATTTGGATCTTTTAAATATGAAATATGGAAGGCTCATTAATTAACACTTAGCATGTCCCAACACTTTCACCTTTGGGATGCAAAAACAGTCTCATACATGTCATATATATCCTTAGAAACCATTAATAGCTGTAGAAAGAATACTTTCATTTAACATAAAATCATTTCACATAAAATAATTTTGTGTCGACAGTCATATGGTGGTTTCTTAGCCAGCATGGCCTACGCTAGGAGTACTTTCTTCAATTGCAGTATAGCTGTATCTCCAATCACAGACTGGAGGCATTACGGTGAGTTTTGTTTTTTTCACTTCACCTCACCAAAAAAAAAATTGTCAAGAAACACCAAATGAAAATGTACACTCAGGTTAATATCACAGCAATGTTAATTTATCTCATTACATTTGTCATCACCAGGTGCTGTTTTCACTGAGAAGTTTATGGATATGCCCACATCTGAAGATAATCTTCAAGGTTATAAGGTCAGTACTCTCATCCCACCCCATCCCCACCCCCTCCCCACCCCCTCATGAGAGGTGCGTTATCATAAGGTGCCAAATCTCAGAAACTTGATGGAAGGGATCACGTCCTATTTGTTGTTTTATGTTGAAATATACCATTCGATAAACTGGCGTCGGGTTTAACAATGATGATGAAAGGTTTACCATAGGTTAAGGATTAATAATAGTTGATATTAGTTTACTACGAATGGGACCTGTGATCTGCTGGAAGTACTGTTGAAATCTGGAATCTGCATCTGGAATGTAGAAACCACGAGGAGAGAGCAAAGGATTTGAAAATGTATTTTGTGATTTTCTCAAAATGGCAATCTCTTCTTCTCCACAGAATGCAAACTTATCTTCTTTAGCACACCTGTTCCGTAACGATACTTACCTCATCGCTCATGGAATGGCAGACAGTGAGTAGAAGCTACCTTAGCTACCCTACCTTACCTACCCTAGCTACCCTACCTTAGCTACCCTACCTTAGCTACCCTACCTTAGCTACCCTACCTTAGCTACCCTACCTTACCCACCCAAGCTACCCTACCTTAGCTACCCTACCCACCCAAGCTACCCTACCCACCCAAGCTACCCTACCCACCCAAGCTACCCTACCCACCCAAGCTACCCTACCTTAGCTACCCTACCTTAGCTGCCCTACCCTAGCTACCCTACCTTAGCTACCCTACCTTACCTATTCAACAGTAATTTGGTTGCTTCTTATTATATGTAAATGAGCATAAAGAACACTTGCTGCAGGTCATTAAGTATCAGATAATGTTGCAACCATAGCAACCATTCGTCATCAGATGAGGTACCCCTACTACTGCATGACAACAATTTTGTACACAAACGTATAATAGTGTATTTAATGAGATGGATTTATACTGTGAACCAGGACATCACACATTGATGGTCATTGATGGTGATTGGACATTGTTATTGTTATTGCTAGTCCCATAAGTTGTACCAACCATAGTTGTTGCCTGCATGCTTTCTTGAATCGATTATATGTAAATGAGCATAAAGAACACTTGCTGCACGTTGCTAAGTATCAGATAATGTTGCAACCATAGCAACCATTCGTCATCAGATGAGGTACCGCTACTACTGCATGACAACAGTTTTGACGCAAAATTTTGTACACAAACGTATAATAGGGTTGACGTGTATTTTATCCGATGGATTTATACTGTGAACCAGGACATCACACATTTAACCTTGATGGTGATTTATGGTGATTGGACATTGTTAGTGCTAGTCCCGTAAGTTGTACCAACCATTGTTGTTGCCGGCACGCTTTCCTGAATCGAGGGCTTGTTATCAAACCATGTATTGCTTGCTTAGGTTGTTGAAAAAACAAGGCGACAGTTGTGATTAACCCTGCCGAGATATTTTTGATAGCTTTCCTAGAATGCCTTATTTTGCAATTACTGAAACCATCTTTACTGCTTCATTAATATTCAGAAACATGTTCACCTTGTTCACGTCATTTATTTATTATTTGTTTTATTTTATTTATTTATTTATTTTACAAAATTTCTATAGCGCCTTATCCAATCAGAAATTGCTCTAAGGCACTTTACAGTAAAATACATACAAACATGATATACAAATATATAAATCGTTAATGTAAGGTATAAAAAGGGTAGAAAATTTGTTATATACAATCTGACAATAAATTGTATAAAAAAAAACTGCAAATTATACATACAAATTCTTAAAATTTAAAATATATTTAAATGTGAAAAATTTTAAATTTTAAAAGCGCTGTAAATGCAAAATGGAAAATGCGTTGTCATTGTGAAAAATTTTCAAAGACCTTCACGACCTAAGTAAAAGTTAAGATAAGGTTTAATTCATCGTGGAAACAGACAACTTTAAAATATCTTGAAACACAATTCAACTTATTATACTCTCATCGACAACAGATTGATATTTCTTGGCTTTGTTTGTTTGGTTCTTCCCAAATTACAACCTGAAAAGTGTAAAAAAAAAAAGCATGTCTTGAAGCAGATGAAATATCATTTTGGCTTCTTTTAATCCTTTTTTCTTACCTTTTCCCAAAGAAACGGTACATTTTCAACATTCTGCAAATCTGGTCAAGACTCTAGCTGAGAAATATGTTCAATTTCGGACACTGGTAAGTTTACAGGCATCGGCCTGGTAGGGAAATATGTTATATTCTCTCCCCCCCCCAACCCCACAAAATTTGAAACAATGGACAGATGTAGAGGAGGGGACACACTTTATGTCTATTAATTCCATGGTCAATTAGCGAAAACGTTAATTGGCGTCTGCATTTTTTTTTAAAGGAGTAAGTCTGTTGGTTATTAACAGCTTTCCAACTGTTGTTCAACAGCATTTTTGTTTGCATTAAAAAAAAAAAAATTTCAATTACTGAATTTAAAACTGAATTTCAACATCTGACCTTTCCATGTTAATTTCAGTCTTTTTGACCTTGGGCTATATCCACCCACATAGTATTTTCCCATCAATCAAGTTTATCGTTCCGTAAAATGCAATCACATCGAGGTAACGAACAGTAAAAATGCAAAACCTTATTCATGAGAATGTGGGAGGTTGATAGTCTGGCTGTCATGGGGGCAGGGGGCGCCATACAACAACACCAATAGCAGAAACAGAACCCTCTGCATTTTCCCAACTTACTGCAAAGATTAATTTAGCTAACGGAGGAAGGTAAGAATGCCAAAAGGAGACTTAAGTCTTGATAAACTTTTACAGTCTTGATAAACCATTATAGGAGTTGTAACATTGTATACATGCAATAAGAAATATAGGACTAAAATCATTTCTACTTTAAAACTGAAAAGGACAAAGTTATTTATGTCATAAATATGTATCATCCTGCAATTTTTCAACTAACGGTCCGTTCAAATGTTTCATTCGTGAATCCTAAAGAATAAATCAGAGAATATCGTGAATGTACATTTGATTTGTTTCACAACTCGATTGGTTGGATTGGGGAGGGGGGGGAAGGGGTTATTGGTGCAAATAAGAAACCTCTTTCAGTTCTTCTGATGCTCTAGTTCCCATGGAAAACACTTTTTTTTTTGCTTTGTCATTTTAGTTTTATCCTGATGAAGGTCATGAACTATGGGATTCAAGGGTGAAGAAAAGTCTTTATCAATCACTGACCAATTTTTTGGTGGATTGCTTGCAACTTGACCAGGAAGAATCTTCATAGCAGGAAAGTGGACGGAAATATTGAATTTTGATCCGTTAAAGGAGAGGATAAAATGGGGAAGGTTGAAGAATTCAATTCAAATTAAGATCAAATTAAGATCTATGGTGTGCCTGATCTTCTGATAAAGAATGTTCAAATTATGATGAGCTCGCTATAGACGACCTGAAAGAGAAGATTTGGATCAAATGTATTTATTCTCCAGCATTTATAATGGATGAGAAAAATATGGATCAAACTTGTGAAGCAAGGATGGGACAGCAGATCAAATCAAACCAGCGGACGGATCAAATGGATCAAGACTTGTTGCTTTGGAGAGTGACAAAGGATCAAGCTTTGGGTATCAGCGTCTGTGGAAGAGATTGAACGATAATAATTTTACATCAATGATCCCATGCAGCGTGGGATCATACAAGATCAAGAGCAGTTTTATGGATGAACAACCACTGTTGTTAAGAAGAGAACAAATTTTATTGCCTTATTCTCTGCGAGTTCAAAGAGCATGCATGAATCTGTGAATACTGTCCATCTTCCATAAGTCATAATCGCGAAGACATTCGGTGTTCAGCTCGTTATTTTACTTTCCGTTGCGGTGTCTGTCTGTATAGATGTGACCATTTATTATGTCCACTGCGATCAAAGAGACCTCCCACGATGGCATTGTACGACGGAGACCTGTTCAGATGGATTAAAAATCGGAAAATTAATATCCCGAAAATGGGAAACTTGATGATCGATATGATGGGTTTTGTCAATAGGCCAGTCTGCAAGTTTAAATCCAGCAAATCGAGAACAGAAAAAAAGGCCTACTACCTCTGTACATTGCTTTAAACTAGCTTCATAGCAAAATTATCGTTCTCCAATTGCTATTTTTCGAACCGATGTTCCTCCGTGACCTTCCTTGGAACTGTGGAGAAGTGAGATTGGATCAGAATATTATGTTAATGCTTCGAGATATGTACTCACATGATGGGTCCTTCCATATCCGATTTTTGACAGGATTTCTATTCTGAAAGAGAAGGAATAAAGAGTTCCTTTCAGCTATGCAAAGTTTTGTTTTTGTGAGGGTTTTCATAATGTACAGACCATGAAGTAATAATTCTAGAATAAATCATATCTAGAATAATTCTGCTTTTACTTGTGACTATGAAAAAAAATGCTAGAATAAATCATATCTAGAATAATTCTGCTTTTAGTTATGACTTGATATGCTGTCTTGTTCACTCAAGTCATTAAATTTGCATATTGCATTTATGTATCTCCCCAAAGTGCATGCCTGCATACCATTAATTGTGACCCTTACGCTACTCCAAACATGTACCAAACATCTGTCTTTTTTTTTTTTATTCAGAGGAAAATATTTCAAAAGGTCTGACAATTGAGCCATAAAAATCATATCTTACAAATTGTTATTAAAAACTTATAGTTTGTCTTGTTCATGGAAATCTACAGCTTCGTTCATTTATTGATTTTTTCTTGAAAATTTATCTAGTTTTCTCTTTTTCTTTCTGTCCCTTCGAGTCTTTCTGTCAAAAATTATTTTAAAGGTCTCTCGTTGATTTTACAAAATCTGCAATAAGGATTTATTCTTATTAGTTTATAGAGGAGATTCAATTTATTAATTTATCAAATTATTTTTGTTTTTTTGTGAAATTTGTTTTGATCACCGTATTTCAGACAAGATATTCTTGTTGATAATTCTCACTGTAATAATTAAAAATGTCACTGTGAGGTACATCTGTCGATTTGTGTAAAAAACCATTTTGATATATAATGCAGGAAAATGCTATTAGCAACAAGGCATCTTTCTGCCTCTCTGTTCCAATTGAATTCTGGTGCAATCAGTATTAATAGGGAAATAAATACTTCAATCTCTGATCTGTGGAATCACTGTGCCAGCTTTGAAGCTTTAAAATAGATTAAAATAGCTTAAAATATTTGCAGTGTCTGAACACATTCCTTACAAATTTTCATTGGGGATGAATAGAAGTAATGGTAAAACTACTAACTTAGGTTACTGGACTTTAAACATATCTGGCAGATATCTGGTCTTTATGACATTAACTGCCCATTCTAGCTAAAGCCGATGATGTATTTCCAACTTGTAATTTGCTAAATAATCTGGTCAGGGTTAATTTTCCTTACCTTCCAACGGTTGTATTAAGGCATAGCTTGTTGTAAACACCAGTCACATCATGTTGGTGGTTTCTCCACCCAGCACATATACTTGCAGCAGTTGGGTTCTTTCTGCAAGAGAAATTTAGTTTAGTTTAGAGACCCAAGGATAAGGAAGCCTTACAGTAGCTTATCTGAGACCCTATCCGTGTTAGATCATGTTCCATTATGAAAGTACTTAGCCAAAATGACGGTGGAAAAAGGTTTTTAACAACCGCACAATTCTTAGTTGACTGTATATACAGGATTTATCAAGGCTTGTCAAGGCTTTTTGTAGCATTACCTGGTCTGCTAGTAATAACACACTACCATAAGACCCCCTCATTATATGTACCCATGTAATCTCACAGCAGATTGAGGCTTTAGATGAAGCTAGCCAGTTTGATATATATATAACACTTCTATTTTAAACAGCTTGAAATTTTTCCATTTTCAACATTGCACTTATGTTTAATATTGGTACATAAAACATTACTTAATTGCCCACAGATGTCCATAACAACATGAAATCTCATTCATTGTGGCAAATATTTAAACAGCAAGAATAATTGTATAATTGGTTAAATCATGGCATTACCACAAATCCCAAAATGTGAGAAGAACATGGAACTTCAAAGTTGTCGTCTTATGTTAAGTGAGCTCTTCTATAGTATGGTACAGTATTGTATGGTACAGTATAGTACAGTGTAGTACAATGCAGTACAGTGCATTATTTTACAGTACAGTGCACTATTGTTCAGTGCACTATTGTATAGTACAGTATAGTATAGTACACTAACAGTGCAGTACAGTATAGTACACTAACAGTGCAGTATAGTGCAGTACAGTGCACTATTGTACAGTGCACTATTGTACAGTGTAGTGCACTATTGTATAGTGCAGTATAGTATAGTACACTAACAGTGCAGTACAGTATAGTATAGTACACTAACAGAGCAGTACAGTGCACTATTGTACAGTGCACTATTGTACAGTAGTGTAGTGCACTATTGTATAGTGCAGTATAGTATAGTACACTAACAGTACAGTATAGTGCAATACAGTGCACTATTGTACAGTATTGTGCAATACAATGCACTACTGACAGTGCAGTACAGTATAGTACAGTGAAGTATTGTACAGTGCAGTATAGTATGATATATGAGATACACTGTTTTAGCTGTAACTGACTTTATAAATGCAATCTCCATTTCTTCTATTTATTTCTTTGAGCTATTTCTTTTAAGCCGAATTCGAGTGCAAAAAAAATCTACCACGTATGAATATCTATTTATAAACTGAATTATTTCATTCAATTTTAAAAGCTGAGATCAACATTGTGTTATTGAAGTGCCTTATTGTTAAGTGTCTAATCTGAAAATGTAACATTTCTTTGTTTTCCTGTTTTTGAGCAGTATTTTATTTTTAAATTCCCACCAAGTCTATGGGGTTAATTATGTTTCATTTTATATTAATATATATTTCTTAATACCAATCATAACAATATTGTAAGCCTCGGTCTCAGCAATGTAGCAAACGAAGGAATATTTCAAACAAACAATATATGGAGTTTCTTTCTCATAAACGTAGTATGTATCCGATATTAATATTGATCTCTTTGTTCCAGATAATAAGCAGTACCCCCCCCCCTCCCAAAATGCACAAACTAACATAACCCTAAACGGGACGCCACAAACTCAAAATCTGCTCTACGCAGACATACCGACAAATTTGTCAAGAAGATAAAACCTTGACTGCAATTAAATGAGGTGTAAGAATCACATTCCTAAACGTCTGAGGAGAGTGGGCATTTAAATGGTTGGGTCACACCCCTTCTCTTCCCGCCACCCCCCCCCACCCCCCCTTCCTTCTGAACAAATGGAAACCATCACATAATGAACAATTTCATTGATAAATTCACCACAAATATTTTACTATGACACAAGAAAACAAATCCATTCCAACTCTTAGTAAGTTTTATTTATGTTTGAAATTATGGACAATGATTTCTAGCGCCTATTTGTATTGACAAGTGGTCACCTGTTGTTGCGGTGACCTAATATTCTTCTATCGTGTCCACAGTTAAGGCAAAAGGTTCCAAATGAAGCCATGACTTTTATTATCATTTTTACTTTTCTTTCAAACGATGAGCAGAACTTTGGTTTAAAGATGGTACGATTTGAATAACGAGATGGCTTTAAACCTGCAGTGAAGTGAATGCCTTTACTGCACGTTCTGCCTTCATGTTCTCTGTACAAAATCATATATTGTGTGTAAATATTGTAGCTATGCATATGTTTTAAAACTTATCTAAGATGTATAAAATCACATGGAATCTGCATGTATGGATTGTATATGAACTACATGTAGAAAAATTCATTATTTATGTGTACATTTTACTGTCTTTTACAATCAAAAGGTTTGACAAAAATTCACAAATAAAAAAAAAAGCAAAATGCAATCATGTGTTAACTTTTGTCATTTTAACATTTTAACATTTTGTGTCATTTTATCGTTATTTTGCTTAATGTTTTGGTTACTCATAAAATGATTCCGACGAAAAAAGGACTGAAAATGATATGATATTTAACTTTGCTATTATCATATGCTGCCAGAACGCTTAAAGCATGTCTAAAGTTCAAGAGCTAGGCGACGCCAAGGGGTGGCCTGGGGGGGGGGGGGTAGGGGCACATGCCCTCCAAAAAAAAATTGTGCTCCCAGATGCGATTTGTAGTGTTAAAAAAAAAACGTATCTGCCTAAAACATAAATATCGGACAGACTAAGACCGAAAATTCTTAAACATAAAGTTACTTCAAGTTGCAAAATATAGCACCAGATTGCATCTAAGGACCCTTAATTAATCTCAAATTTCTTATAGGGGAGGGGGATTCTAGGTATTCGTCACAAAGTGTAGCATGCTTCATGTCACATTGACTTACAAAGTAAAGAAATGTGGCTTCTAAGGCTTTGTAGGAGTCCTCACTAGCTAAACACCTACCCCCCCCCCCCTCAGTGGATTGCTCAACTTCTACCCCTCAATGGATTGCTAAACCTCTACCCCTCAGTGGATTGCTAAACCTCTACCCCTCAGTGGATTGCTAAACTTCTACCCCTCAATGAATCGTTAAACCCTACCCCTCAATGGATAGCTAGCTAAGCTCTGCCATTCATGGGATAGCTGAAACCATTTGGATAGCTAGACCTTACCCCTCACTGGACAGCTCACAGGAATATCGATGAACTAATTTTCCATATGTTTTTGTAAGGTTGCCCAAAGTTTGCCAAACGTACCAATAATTACTACAAATGATCAAAGTAACGAACTGTTATGGGATTGGTTTAATGGATAGCCTAGGAGACAATTTATTCTAGACTGACGAAAGAAGTATAAATTTTAAGCATAATTCTAGAAAATTATCGACATCAACTTAAAAGGCTATTGTAATAAAAGCGAAAACTGACCAGCTGACAATTTCATCTGATTCGTCTTTCACCCGCGGGTGCGCTGGTTACATATTAAAAGCAAAGTTTATACTCAGTCACTGCGGTTTAAGTTGCATACGGGCTTGTTGGTTTTCGCGTTAATGTCAATTTGGATTGATGAACAGCATAACGCGAGCAAAGTGTTTTAACAGCTGGCATGTCCTTTATTTCAAAAAGGAAAAGGAAAAAAAGACGTTATGATGATGATATTAGAAAATATTTGACAATAGTTAAATTTGGAAATGACCAACAAATTTTACAATGTAATCGCATTTGTAACGGCAGGTGGTTTTTTGAGCAAAAAAAAGTAAATAAATGAAAAATAAAAAAACTGTGCGAACGTTCGAGATTTAATTGCAATAATCTTGACTTTAATAACCGTAATTATAGAATTAATTTATATGAATTTGACATATTTATCATCATAATTTATACAAATTATAAACAAATTGTACAAAACCTTTGAGAGAAGGATGATAAATTTATGGATGATTATTGCCAGATTCGCACGTACATATACTTCTGTATTTATACTGTACATTACACTTTATTACCTTACAAATAGAAACTGTTGTCATTAAACTTTATACAGAATTAACCCGCAGAAATGTATCGACAGATACCATATGGAATAATTAATACTTGTATATGTCTAATTGATATCAATATCAATATGTTTATTCTTGATGGACGTCTCAAAAGAAAAATATCAGAAGTTGTTCATAAACAAAAAAGAATGTTTATTACCAAACCACAGAGAAATGGACTACCAAACAAGAGGCAAATGATATCACTAAATGAGCAAGAGAGCTATCATATATGTACACAGCGCCCTCTTTATTCCCGTATGTACGAGTAGGCATAACTCCCAATATAGCCGATATAATTCCCCAAATATGTTTATGCGATAAATTAAAAGAAATATGAAATTTAAAGACTGCAATGGTTTGCGTGGTGTTGAAAGCCGTTTTCATACTAAATGTGTGGGACACAAATTTGTTTAAATTGGAACAGACGATTCAGAATTGGTTCCGTCTGAGCAGCGAAATGGATAACATAGAACCAATGGTTAGGATTAACGAGGATGCATATTATGTGTGAAGAAAAAAAAACGCTCTTTTTCAGCAAGAAGTCAGTAAAGTGTTTTTGCACCAGTTACATGAGGCAAAACTCTGCTTACACAAGTGACGACACTCGCCCGTCTCCATGATGTTGCGCACTCTGACGTCAACACTCACTTCCGGGTCAACACTCACTTCCGGGTCAACACACTTCCTCCCCCTCTTGGTTGGACTGGATCTACAAACAAACCAAACGCAAAGTGGCATAATTTAAGTAATTTAAAACATACAGCTACAATTCCTACTCCAGAAAGGCAAAATCATGTCATTGCAAATACTGTTTTGGCCATGCACCTGTTTTGTTCTCTAAATATGTAATAGATTTTAAAATATCTAAATTGTGAGGAAGCTGCAGGTGATGAGGATTTGTGGCACGGTAAAAAAAACACATTTTACGACATTTATAGACCAAAAAAAAAACATGGTGTTCCAAGAGAACTTAAATCAATGAATGGTATTGTTATGTTGTCTTCGGCGGGGTGGAAGTGTGGGTCGGGGATGAGGGTGGGGTGAGGAGGGTCTTTCCCATGTACATTAAGATAACATTTCTATGTTAAGTCTTGTTTTGCGAAATTGTTCAGTTTCTCTTCACATGGAATGTAGTAATCGCCAAGTGGTATAGACAATGTATGTTTTACACATTGGTAAGACATTCTTTTTTTTCAACATAATTATATCCTATGACGCGAGAGCACTGTATAGTACAGACGAGCTCCCACTGAGCTAGACTTCCTTTTTAGAGGAACTCTTACACTGAACGGCCCACCGCGCGTCGCCACTCGCAAAACCACATGTATTGATATAAGAATAAGGTTCTCGTCTGCTAAGCAGCTGTGACATTGCACAGATATACATAAATCTGGACAATGTAAAGATTACCTCCTTTGATTACACCGCTGTGTTAATTGTTTGTCACGTGGTAGCGT
>KN894689.1:8239-28174 GCA_000934455.1 Apostichopus parvimensis
AGCTATAGTAATTACAAACTTGGGTGAACCTGTAGTAATTACAAAACTTGGGTGAAGCTATAGTAATTACAAAACTTGGGTGAAGCTATAGTAATTACAAACTTGGGTGAAGCTATAGTAATTACAAACTTGGGTGAAGCTATAGTAATTACAAACTTGGGTGAAGCTATAGTATTTAAGAAACTTGGGTGAAGCTATAGTAATTAAGAAACTTGGATGAAGTTATAGTAATAACAACACTTGGTTGAAGCTAAAGTAAAGAAAAAAATTGGATGAAGCTATAGTAATTACAAAATGTGGGTGAAGCTATAGTAATTATAAAGCTTGGGTGAAGCTATAGTAATGAAAAAAACTTGGGTCAAGCTATAGTAATTACAAAACTTGGATGAAGCTATAATAATTATTAAACTTGGGTGAAGCTATAGTAAGGATAAAACTTGGATGAAGCTATAGTAATGACAAAACTTGGGTGAAGCTATAGTAACTTGGATGATGCTAAAGTAACTTTGGTGATGCTATGGTTCATACTTTGAATTTCTGTTATTTATTCCACTCAAAAAGCAGCAGAGGGTGAAACGTTTTTAAACCTATTACAGAAAAGAAGGCAACAGATGACACATATAACTGAAGTTAAAAATACTTTATTTCCAACAATTCCATACAATTTTGTCATAAAAAATAAAGCACCAATTGTTATTTTTTCTGTATGTGAACTCCCCATATTGAACAAATACAAATGAAAAATTCATTCTCTACAACATATTATTTGAAGAACCCGCTTAAATTTGTATCTTACCAAAAATTGGTTGGAATGCAGAAATTACTGGTTCAAAAAAACAACATTTTTTAAGGCACTTTTCGCTAAATTCGAACAACTTACTATAAAGAGTCATGACCATTTTTAATTCATGAGAAAGTGCTATAGTCTACAAAACAGTATTGTTACAAGAAAATGTTTTGAAGACAGGTTTATTACCTTGAATAATAATTACAAATTAGAATTAAAATAATTCCATGTTGATGAAATTCATTAATATTTTAAATGGATTTGGTACTAAAAATACTTACATGACACCTTTTTTTCATTAGAAGATTAATGCATACATTACACCAACATTCATCAACCATTAACAGATAGGAATTTTTTTTTCATCTTTTACTGAAGTTTTCATGTGCTCAGTTATGCCTGTTTGATTTCGTGCACGGCAAGGATAATAAATATCACAAACATGGATACAACTATTTGAAATAAACTCTGCATTTACAAGTGTTAAGTTGATTAAAAAACTTCAGACTATAGCATGAATAACTATTTCACACACACTAGCACAAATGTATTATGACTGTGCACAACAAAAAAAACATAGATATCAACAGTAGATTTTATTCACATTCATCAAGCTTATTATAGAAAAAAATTAACACAATTTCTAAAGTCAACCCTAAGTAGACATCGTTATGACAGTTTGATGAAACTGATATTTCATTTTCTTTTATTTAAATAAGTACAAATCATTCATTGTATATTTATAGGCAGCTGGTTTTGTCCCATTGTTAAAGACAGTCGATTGAATTCAATACAAATAGAGCAATTAACATAACTGTTAAAATTATCACCAGACATGCCACAGATGCCACAAATACTCTCATCATTAACGACCACTCCTCACCCCCCCTCTCCCTACAGACCAAATACTGTTAATTATTTCTTCTACGCTCGTCCATCATCGCCAATAAATTCTAATTGTGAGGTAGGCTCAGACAATTGATAATTCTGTTCTAGAGGGCGCTACAGAAGTAGGCTACTGGATTTTTTTCGGACAGTCACAGATTTACGTTAGTCTTTTGGTTTTGAGAATTTTTTATTTTTTTTGGAACTCCTTGCAACTTTGCTAACTTTACCATACAAACATAGCTCAAAACAGCATACACCATCTTACCAACAAAAAATACTTGCAATATGAATTTACTGACTGGTATATTTGGTGAACTTTCTTACTTTTATATGCATGGGAGTGTTAGTACCCCCCAGACAGCCACAATCATCTCAAGTTACTAAATTAAGAATATCTTTCTGAAAGCCAAAAAAGAAAAAATCTTGTGTATGAAGATTGTCCAACTGAACTTAAAATTTTTATAAATCTTTTTTTGTTGTTATTTATAATATAATATTTAGAGTAGTTGTAAATGAATGGTATAAATGAATGTTGTAAATGAACGGGGCAGATGAAAATGAACTAAACCAGCCTCCAGTATTACAAATATATTCACCTCAGGAAACCCCGAAAACAAAAGTAAAATTTAAGCATAGAAATATTAATCTTTTATGACCAAATTAACCAATATACATTTCAAAAGTAGCTTCCTGCTGACAAAGAATGTTTTAATAACCTTATAATTTATAATTATTATAATAAGTTATAACATACTTTGATGACCCAAGGACAGTTCTGCACTTGACCTTGATATTATGTAGTTAACAATTGTTTTGCAAATAAACATTATTACAACCATAAGTACACATGCAAACAAAAAACATGTCTGCTGCAACAATGTTGCAATGTCATTGTTTACAATGTTAATTTTGTACTTTTGTTCCCTCTTTTACCCACTAGTTTTATACCACTTTAGCCCTCTATTTTCAACCCACCCTTATCCATTTGAATGCTCCCCCCCTTTTTTTTTAATAAAAGAGATTACAAATGGAGAGATATTAATTCCACAAGGCAGGGAATTCTATATCCCATGAAAGCCATTCGTGGAGTATAGAACAATTAGTTCAGTTCAGTACATATGTTTTGCTTTGTTTGCAAAAACAACAAACAAAACAAAAAAGAATAATTAAAAAGGGAAAAAGAAAAAAACAGAAAATTACTTCACCAATTATTAACATCAACTATCCACATTTACAACTTCATACAGATTAAAATATTTTGCAACAAAAACGGTAAAATTTGGCACCACATTTTTATTCTTCCTTTTTTCAAACCGTTTTAAATTTTTGGTAAATACCCTTCTAATCCTCCAGTCTTCTGATCCTTCAGAAAAAACAGCCTTAAATTGTGACAAAACACTTACTGAGTTTCGGATTCAAATGCCACATTATATACCAACTAAGAAAGTGATTGCACACTAGCTTAGAAGAATAAGGTCAGAGTCTGGTAACTGGACTCTGGCCTAATTCAGACAGGCTCTCGTGAGTAAGACATTATGATGCACAGAGAGCGGTAGCACAAACAATAGCTCATAACCAAATTTATTATAATACTTCAATAGTTTTTATATTCTGAAACGAAGAGAGGTACATACTCAAGTTATATTCAGTTGTCATAAAAGAAATTTTGCGCACCGACATATATACATGTAAATATATAATTCTATATGCATGTATATACCTATATACACCAGCCAAACAAAAAATGAAAAATCGACAATATATATAGGATTTCTGCAGAATGAAGGAATATTAATACCCTTGAGCTTTGGAGTCAGTAATTACCCTTCTTTTTTCTTTTTTTTTTAAATTTCAGGCTCCCACACCACTGCACACTACTCAGCCTGATGAAATTACAGAAAGACACATCAACAATACATCATATAAATGTCTCAAAACCACTTGTAAATCCAGTTAGGTTTATTAGAGACAAATAGGTTACATGTTAGAATATTGACCACAACATTACCATAGCAACAAACTCATTTCAACTTGACCAGTACTAAGCACATTACCATTCCAACCAAACAGTCGCACCTTGAAATTTTGACCAGCACAAAGTGCACTACCACAGCCACTAACTTGTTGCATCCTGTAACGTCGTCAGCACAAAGTGCGATACCATAGCAACAAACTTGTTGCAATCTGAAATGTGGTCATCACAAAGTTCATTTCCGTAGCAACACACTTGTTGCAATCTGAAAATTAGACTAGCACAATGCTGAAAATATTCAGTAACAGTACATGGATCTTACAATACTATGTTAGTAGGTCAGTGGTCTTGAAAATCACTGACTATCAAACACTACTCTTTAGATTCACAATCACCTTCCAAAGCAATCTCTCTAACAATGCTTCTATAATTCTTTTCCTGTGTCATACCTCCTAACCATTGACTCTCATTTAGATGCACAAGCAAATGTCAGCCCTTTACCTCAGCAACATCAGCCTTCCTCTTCTTCTTCTTACTACTTTGTGGAGGAGTTAGTACTGTTGCCATGGGAACTGGACTATATCGGCAAGATGAATTCTCTAATTTAACTTTGTCTTGTGCTTTTGCCTGCAGGATAATGAAAAGCAAAACATTTTAAATTAAAATGATTTACAAGAATCCTTTGCAATGAGCAGCTCATGTTTTCAAAAAGGTTAAACAATTTAATGTAATCAAATTAAATCCCTGTTGGACTTATCAAATGAAAACAGGTGATGAATGAGTAAAACAAAAAATCCAGATTTGCTCCAAAAGACTTAAAGAAACTGTGCATTAACTCAGTGTTTGGTCAAAATGAAGTTTTGCAAGGCTGCATTAATTTTCACTTTTTCTAGTGTTTATAACATGGCAATGGAATTCTAGCAATTTTGGTTAAGTCATGTCACAAATTTAGGTGTACACATCCACACTCCACTGCTGCTTTAAATGAAAGCCTTTCGATCCTCATACTCACTCAGTTCCATCTACCCCAATGACATCATAAAAGCCGAATGGCTTCAGAATAATGTCCAGGATATGAGACTCGTTCTTTCATAAACGTAATATGAAAGTATGTCTCTAAAGCCCATGCACACCCACACACCACCAATGTTTACAGAATACTTTTGTCAAGGGTACAACTGCTTCACATTTTCCTCTTATCTTTCGCAAATATAAAATAGATCAATTCTTTTATATTTTTCAATTTTTTTTAAACGGTAATTTCACTTATAGAATGTCCACTCGAGTACGTGAAACTTATTTCTAGGAAATACCTTTTTGTCAGCCACTGAAGGAGAGGAAAAGGGGACAATGCCTTCTATTAAGGTTCGTTACATCTAAATTAATATTGTGTAAGTCGCATAGGAACACATTGTTTCTGGAAGGTTTATATATTAAATCACATAAGGACATCAATATCATCAAATGACAGCTCCATCAAAAGGTGGGAAGCAAATTCTGATAATTTATTTTTAGCCCTTTTAAAGATTATATTAATCTGAGAGAGAATCATATTAGACATCTTGCTGATACACTTACCAACAACTCAAGGTTTTCTGAATGTGTTTGGATGTTGTGACTGTCATCGACCACCACATTTCGAAACTTCTTCAGCACTACTTGTTTCTCTTGTTCCTTGATGGTGAGGGCAAATGGCTCCATCCACAGGATACAGGGAGCAATGTCTTCATAAGTGAGCCCTTTGCAACATATGACAAAATGATATGAAAGTTAAGCAATGCCTAGAGGAATCCAACATATGCAAAGGCGACAATTGGAGGGAGTTAATTAGGAAAACACAAGAGTGTGGCACTGTGTGTAGTACTTATGAAACAGTTCATTGTACTGCCACTGTCACAGGTCATGAAAATTATGCGTCTCACACATCACATTGTGACAGAGCCTAGCGCTTACTTGAACAATTTTCTAGAAAATTTCCTTTGCCAATGGCCTAGCAGATGTATGTGTGCATAGAAAATGTTGCACATGTATTGTGTAACATTAATTACCGATCATTTCTACCGACTTGACTTAGAAGATATACTTAACAGAATTCGAATGAACGTTGCATTGGTTAACTTGAATGAACCACATGATAAAAAGAAAATAAAAGATCATGGTGCCTTCCTTATTCAAAATGGCAATGTGTTACTTTTAAAGAGTAGAAATCAACTCCCCCTCCCCAACACACACACAAAGACAGTGCAAAAACTAAATATCATATCTTTAAGGACATCTACTTTCAAATGTTCCTTGGAAACTCTTTCAATGTAACTATTTTAACAAAGGCTTATATCCTGAGTTGCTTTTCATGGTTATACATTTGATCGAAAGGAAGAGAGACCTCCCTTAAAAGCAATTCACAAACATGAATAAGGTATAAAGGGTCCTCACCTGTCACACAGAGAGCCCCGTCATCTGAAGACATGTGATAGAGAGCTGTAGCTGCCAAGATACTGTAAGGGAAGTGCCAAGATCCTACGTCTAAAATACATAAATCTAAGAGCTGTAAGAAAAACAAGGAGTGTTGACAAAGTTAGTTAATCTTATGACTGTATTTTAACATATCAAAGTCCAAATGAACCATGACAGAAAGAAGATAATATCCAACAACAACCAAGCTGTGATCATTTCGTACTATTCAGTTTCACTGACCACAGTGATACCGTCTGAAACCAGAATGCAAAAATGCATTGTGGTTTCGATGATGTAATACGAACAGTTTTCTTAATGAATAATCAAAACTAAAAAGGAGAACAAGTTGTCACAGCCTGAGGAAGGGGTCAAAGTTGAGGGGTTGCTCCACTTGTTTGTGGGGGGGAATGATTTTGAAGAATATCTACGATAAAATAGTACTGAATCTAGAGACAAATTCTACGAATGCTACTGTCGACATATTTGCCTTCCCGTGCTTCCTGTGAATCGCGGTAGCTAAATTCCCAAACCACCACTTTATCTTTATAATCTTTGTACATTTTTCAGAACTACCCAAGGTTGTTAATGCATAGGCATCTGTTTAGAACCCTTCTGCACAACTTTTCAAAACCATGAGAAACATGAACTGCTTTGAATGGTTAGAACATGCTAACCTTTGCATGACATCACCGATGCTTACCTGTGTAATTTGAATAAATGTTGTGGGTGAATATTTTGGGAATAGAAAATTGTCCTCTCCTTGCATAATTTCATCTGTATGTGCTAGCTGCATGTAGACATTTAGCCAATTGTTGACTGTAACAGGAGAGAGGTTCCATTTGAGAGCCTGGAAGACAAAAGTGAAACATTATTGAACAAGCACACATTTTTACTGGAAATTTGATTTCCTTCATGGACATAAAATATTCTAATTAAACGAGCTTAAAGTGAAGTTTGATTTAGATTCTGTCGAATCATATGATTTGCATGAAGGAATCACGTCCGACCCAGGGGTTGATTTTCCCACCCCTTAGCATTTTTTTCATATGAAACCACTGCTGTTTTGAAAAATGACGGAATTTAGTCAGCCAGCTATAACCAGCAACTCCAAGACAAAAGAGCTATTATCTACTGTGAACAAAATCGTCCACGTTCAGCAGACACACACAATAGCGTAGTACTCTGGCTTAACTAAACCAGTCAATGATGTTGACGGTTCGAAGTCAATCAGCACAATGACGGTAGCGCTTCTCACATGGTTCTGGAATGCAAAGCATGATGACCCCTCAGATTGCAGGAAACGGCACTTCCCGTGCTTTATGGCAGTAAGCAACACCCCTAAAATTGATCAAAAATTTCCGGCAATTTTTTATTTTGGGAAATATTCTCGAAGGAAGTGATCGCCTTTTATTCCTCAGTTTACCAATTCCTCGTCTCCCAGAAGCGCCCAAAATTTAAGAAATCGAAACATTTTTGTGTTGGCTGATCCATGATCGCCGCCCATGCCCGTGAGAAGTGGTGACTGGGTAAAGAAAAAGCTATGCCGTTTGAAAACATGGGCAGAAAAAGCGAAAGTAGCGAAACCTAAGGTAAAACGTGTGATAACGAAGTGATAATTTTCCAGGTTAATTGTGAATGTATTTGAAATGATTAATATTATTCATTTTTTTCAAAACTACCTATCAGATCATGAGGAAAATTTATCCTGGTGGACCTTTTAGCGAACTGATTGCATTGCTTAAGAAGAAGTTCACATGGAGTCCCATAATCTCTGTTCACTACATTTATCTTAACTTTCCGACCTTTGTTACAGGCTTAGAAAACAATTAAAAAATTTGCCATTTTTTCATGGAAAATTGACTGACTTTGGCAAAGGTAACGGGTTGCACTTACTCTGGGACTACGTATATATAATATTGTTCAACGATGGCAGCGTTGATGGCACATTTGGTTCATTAGTTATCAACCAGTAATTATTTAACTCTTTCGTTTGACTGAATATCAACAACCATTGACCAAGCAGTCAACAGAAGCCCGATTTCTCGTAGCCCTACAAGAAATTCAGTCGTGACACTGTTCGAAAACACTTTTTTTTTTAAATTATGACAAAATTTTATGACACCTTTGACAAAATTTGGGGGGGCCTGTGCCCCCCCGGGCCCCAATGGGCACGACGCCACTGAGTTTAATGAGGACTTGAAGGTTTTTTAATAGCATTTCTTATTTCACATATTCATAGATGACACTAGCATTAACTGCTCCATATCAAACTAGTATCAAGGAAGCTCCCTAACAACCACAACAAATATCACCCACAATGCAATTTACCTGCAACATAATAATTTCTTGTTCCAGGATGTTTCGTTCTGAGCATGCTCCATCAGTGACGTAGGCAAAGTCACCTAGTTTAGGAGGATAGATCTCCTGTGAATGCAAAAAAGAAAGAGATTAAACTCATCTCAACATCCCTGGGGTGTCTTATTAAGTGCTAGACTAGTCCAGTTTCCGTAGCGTACCGAAAACTACAGTTTCAATATTCAAGGTGTTATAGAAAAAAAGAACAAGTTACATTGTTTATAAAGACTTTTAAATGTAATCATTTCATTTTTTTGATCGCTTAAAAAGCCAAACTCAAAACGTGTTGATTGACAGTGCACCTTAAAGGTAACCTCGGTTCATTTAACATCCCTTGCATCAGTAATGTAAATCTGATTCACACTCACTGACACCAGGAATGCTGAAATGATGTAGGCTTGACAGACTACCATGTGACTTTTCAATTCTCTGGTCAAGGTTTCAACAGCCAACAGGTTTCATAGATCTCTGGCAAATGCTACCATGGCAACAACTTTATCCACAATATTGTAGCACTGTACTACTTTACCATCAGGTTGTCAGCTGTAGCCTAAACTATTAACACAGTTGACCAATCAGAAAGGTTTAATAAAGAAATGAATATTACAATCAATAAAATGATCAAAACTCATGAAATGTTACCTCCAGTTTGGATGCAATAAAAAGAGACGTAATTCCGATAAGTTGTAACGTCATCTTAGGGATGTCTTTGGATGCAGCTAAGAACCTATCAACATAATCTTGAGCTAGGAAGAATGTCTCTCTGTGAAGGTGATAAACTTCACAAACCTGCCAAAAACAAAAGCAAAACAAAAACATTAAGTAAATCTTATTGCTTTTTGAGTAGAGTCTGAAAAATTTATAGTTGTTATTTGATACAAATAAAAATTCCCATTTCAAGGTTCATTTAATTTTCATTTCAAGTCTCATTTCAATAACCAAATATACCAAAGAACTAAAACTTTAAGAAAGGTAAACCAAAATATGTAAATGTTTTTTAAAATTTTTCGTAAAACTCAACAAAAAAGTTAAAACCTTACTTCAATTAACCAATCTAATAAGATGGACCTCATCTTGGCATCAATGAGCGGATGTCTCTCTAGGCAACTTCTGTCTCTCACGTATTGTATTTCTCTTTTTAACATATTTCTCCACAGTTCGGAGGAATCTGCCCAATTTAGGTCAGGTAAAGGAGAAGTTCTGTCTTTGATACGGCAAGGAAATATATTTTTAAATCTAAATGATGAGAACGAGTCGATGGGTTTATCGATTGGACTTGATGGTCCGTTCTCTGGTGTCGGTATAAGTGCACTTCTGTTAAATCCTACTGTTTCAGATACTGGTATCCACCGATTCTGTCAAGAGATAAAAACAAATTTTTAGTTGGAAGCGAAATCAAGTATTAATTTTCCTCAGTCAGAAATATTCGTGACTAGCAGCACACTACCCAACTGAACACAACACTAACTCAACTTGAGTGTTATGATCTAGTGGGTTGTTGACAAGATCCCTTACATCACTCCCCTTCCCTCCTCTCAACACACACACGATGAATGACTGACTTCTGTGTATTATTAAGTGCTGGGTTATGGCACAACCATCACAATTTTGCTGATATCAGTTACTGTTTGACAGAAAATGAGGTCTTTCTCCACTATTTAGATTCCCGGGGTGCGAGGTGTCTCGGCCATAGAATGATGATAACAGCTATTTCCCCTTTTATGGCAGGTTTCCGTTTCACCCGATCGGCCGGTCAACACAGTCGAATACCACCTAGCATTACTATCGAAAGCAGGCGAACACTTTATGACCAAGTCAAATGGTCATTGAGAACAAAAGGTTATCCTATATCAAATATATATCAATAAGTTATCAAGTCATTGTATTAATGGATATTCACAGCGGAACTGTACCATATGCATGTCATCCGAGCAGGATCTTCTTCACAGGCTGAATGACTAGTGAAATCACAAAGCTTTTACTTTGTGACATTGACTACTAACATCTTAAAACATACATATCTGTGTATCATTACTTGCAATGGATTTCACCCCTCTCCCCCCCCCCCCTTCCCCAACTCCACCCATTTATCAGCCAATCCTAATATTGGCATAATTTCAAGCTGTTTACCTGTATTTCAAATTGAAACATTTCTTTAGACATCTCTTGACAGTCCTGCAGAATAATAAATAAAGGAGAAATGTTTCTGTTGTATTCATACACTTTGGCTTGATTCTTGAATTCTTCTGATTTTCAAAAGATTTGTCAACATGACACAATAAAGATTATACTATTGTTTCCTGGCTGTAGGATTCTTCATTCATTACATCGATCAAAGCTGTATACACTTTAAAGAAATAACAACTCACACAGAACTATATGCATATCTATACATACAGGTATTACATTAATTTTTGATATGTTCAAATTATGTACAGTATGCACCTGTAGAAGGGGGGAAACAGATCAAGCTGTATGTTTAGGTAAACGACATTTATTCTAAATCATAAACCTGAATTGCCAAGTTATACCCTTTGATGTTGCTATGAAGAACATATCCAGGTCATGTATGCATCTCCCTATCTCCTTCTCTGCCAATAGTTCAGTTCAATTCAGTTCAGTTCAATAGTTCAGTTAAAACATGTACCATTAACAACTGCAGCTTTGCTAATACACTTTATGCTAGAAAGACCCTGATCCACTTTTTGAGGACATACAGAAATACAGGAGTACATACAGGAGCGAGCATGTCTCCTCACTTCCTGGTAATTAAATGTTGTTGTAAACCACAAAACATATTGCAGGCTAGCAACAAAACAAGAGTGCAACAAGGTTCTTTCCTCATCAGAAGAAAAGCTGTACAGCAAAATAGCACTCTAGATATATGGAAAGTATAAAGAAATTTGGCACACGGACACAAAACTAGGTCATTGAAATGAATGTTGCTGAGCTGTTTAATATTAAGGCTACCGAAGAAAGAGTAAAGTCCATGCTTAAACCTGTCAGTGAGCAGTGATGTAAATTCAGGACAACAAGAAGGTGTCTTGAATTCAGGAGTAAGAAAATAAATATATCTTACCTCGTGACTTAATTTCCTCTTTCTGTTCAGGATCCTGACCTTTTGTGCGTGTTTCTGTGCGACAAACAGCTGGTCTTGCCTCTGCGTCTGTAATCTACCGCTGTGGATGAAATATTAGGTCAAAAGAATTATTTCTCAGCCTATCACCACCAATAACAAGTCTGAACGAACAGTTGGTCCACACATGCCCTTAGTCCCTTTTGTGACCCTTTCCCAATCCATGAGCTGAAAGAAGACTAAATTAAAATTTGAGAGCAATTCTGAAAAAAAAAAAAAAAATCCTGAAATCATCTCGGCATATTCGGGTAACTGGACATAAAGGATCCCACTGCTACAATTATTGTACATTCAGTTAAAAAAAAAAAAAAAAAAACGGGGAAAAAAAGAATAAGCATAAAAGACCTGCTAAGGAACGGATCAATAGCACTAATGGTATATAAGATGAATGTAAAGAGTCAATTTAGCATACTGTACCTCCGCCTTGGCATGTTCTTCGTCTTTCTCAGTACATACTTGTCCAGAACAAAAGAAAAGTGAAATTGAAATCTGCAAAAAAGGGAAAGAAACTTTCTCAGACACTCTGTTGCTCATTATTTGACCTTTCTCAATATTATACAGAAGTAACTGCTTGATCGGTAGAGCTCATCTTCTGCATGAAATTGTTCAATTTATCAACGACTGGTTAGATCAATTCAACAGACAGGTCTACCCTGAGAGGTTGCATAAGACACAATCATCAAAAGGTATCATTCAGACTACATCTGATACCTTTTGGACGACTTTCCAAAAAGAAAAACAGTTGCCACGACCGTTCCCTCAGGGCCATTTCACAAGTTCAAAGTTCAACCTTGAACCAGGGATACAGTGATTTTGGTTCGTATTTAACATTGTGGGGCATCACACAAGGTAATGTTGTAGGGTCAATCTTTTGATGAATCTAGCTATAGCACTGGAACCAATTTGAGGAGTAGACACACTTTTTAGTTTGTGATATGACTATTCAAACCACAAGGAAAATAGTGAAAGGTGACTCAAATCAGAAATGGAAAACTTGACAGGCTTTTAACAAAGGTCCAGTGACTTACATGTACTTGGTGACTTCAATAACACTCGGGGTCCAACAGGCATTTTAAGTAATTGATGTCAGGTATGGTGCAATACTTATCATAATATAATTTGCGAACTGAAACTATGCGACACCGAAATATCTCTTTGGAGCATTGGACAGAAAAAACAGACTAACAGTTGCACTTTGCATTTCTAGATACATACGGAATTGATACAGCTACGAGAGAATCAACTCTGTGTTGATTATCATGCCCATAGTAAATGTAATTGATGTTCAAACGCTGCCTATGAAACACTAATACCACTTTAGAAGCAAAATAAGCATGTCCTACTCTTAGTAGTAAGGTACCAACTCCATGGGCCCTGCTTATAGTGAATATAGGCTAGTCCTAAAAAAAAATTGAGCATCAGGGCCTCAGGTATTTGCCTTCAGGCTAAGTAACATTAACAAGCAAAACATTTTTCTTAAATAAACGCTACTGTAAATAAATCACGTTGGAAGGCTTTTACATTCCTAATAGTATCTCCTTCCTTCGTAGGATTGCTTGGATAATGCATATGGTATTTCATTAAGGTCAGTCTTAAATTGTTGATTGCATAGTTTCGCGGCCAATCTGTATTCAATGGCGGGAGTTGATCTGCATTAACTTAGTACAGTAGGCCCATCCTCAGCTCTGAACTGAACAAAGGATACAGCCAACAAGCCTAGGTAGCACACACGTCATACAATTTACACAAATACCTAACTCGTAATTTTAAAAATATGGATTCAGCATGCAAAATCCCAAATATTTATTACGATGTCCAACACCTTATTTTTAAACTGTAAAAAGAACTTGATGCACCATCTCTATTTGTCCAGTTCGGGAACTGGTTTTCATGACGTAACGTTAGTCTTACTCTTGCCAGTCTTGGATTGTCGCAAATAGAATATCCTCCAATTATCCACTTCCAGTTATACTCACCCCAAATACAAAATTTGCCTTCAAATTCAAGTAAAACATTGCATGCAAAACTTACAGAAAATGAACAAGACGACAAAAAACATAATTGAGAACAGAAATCCCACCTAAAAGTATGTCCAGCAGGTCTGCACACTGTAAGGTAATAAATGCGACTAGTTTGTATGATAAGCAAACGTACAACTAATGCAGCTGTGGGCCGGGCGCGCGAAGCTGTGATTTTGCATACTACAAGTTTGGGGGCGCAAACTTGCCGCGGATTTTTTACCGGGCTTTACAAAAAGAAAACGAAAACTTTATATTTTCACCTACGCTTCGCAATGTGTTTTCCCGAAATGATAGTCGAATGCTTATTGCATGCGTCGAATGTCATTAGCATTTCAGAATAATATTTCTTGATGAAATTTGGAACAGGTTTCGAAGACCATTTTCAGACGAGCTGTGGAAAAGTCCGTATGCAGTACTGGAATATCGATTGGTGAAACTTTTCTCGAAATCTGCCGCAAAAACTCTAAAGAAACTTTCTGAATGGAGAATTTCAAAGTACATATACTTCATTATCTTATTAAAAACATTCTAAAGTTTTTTTTTAAGAGTTTTTCTGTCGATTTCGCGTAGCTACTTTGTTAGCAACAGATTGAGCGTCCGTATCTAGAGAGCTGTGATTGGCTCAAATCAGTGACGTTGCAAAGAGCATATGTAAATTTCCACGTGAGTTTCTCCAGATGTAAACATTGCAAAGCTGGGAAAACATTTGAGATCGTTACACATAGCCTAGGTTGCTGTCATTTACAAAGTAGTACTTTGATACGCTATTTCGTGTTTGTACCTTTGGTAAGGAATTTGTTTTGTTTTTCTGCCTTTTTTAAAGCAGTTACACTGATATATTTGTTTGACTCGCAATTAAATTATTATATCATCTGCGAATCAGCTTCACTAGTCAACAGTGTTGGTGTTGCAGCGTTAGCCGGACACCTTCAACGTTAGTCAGTGCCCATGTGTGACTGCACTTCTTACGTGTTTGGCCTAGCCTACCATAACCAATGTGACGTAGGCTAGCATATTCCAACAACAGTGAAGTTGGGACATAAATTAGCCAACAAAGTTAATAATATCCTCGATCTCATTCGGAAGGTTTATCGTGGTTGTCTTGAAGTTGATGCAATTTGTTCTCTTTCAACTCCAGTACTTGCCATTGTAAAAGAATTTAGCCTGACACTTGACAGGCAGCTGTCACAACCAGCCTAATGTCAGGCTTTAAGTTTAGGCCGTGGCTATTCTTACGACTAGTCGTAACAATTATCTATAAATTATTCTTACGACATCGGTGAATTCATGCGCAGTAAAGTAAATAAAGCAACTGTGCGTGTAGTAGGGGTAACCCTAACCCTAAACCTAACCCCTTATCCTAATCCTATCCCTAACCCTAACTGGAAATAATTGTTACTCATGGTCGTAAGAATAGTACTCCTGGTTGTAAAATAGCAACTGCGCATGCGTAATCGGCAATTATTCTTACGACTCGTCGTAAGAATAGACACTTTGTTAAGTTTAACCTACATGGTAAGCTTGTACACTATATTACTAAACAGCAGTACACATTGACTGCTCATATCACAACTTTGCAACATAACAAGCTAAATTGACTGTGCTATACAACTGCACCCCTCAGTAGGCCTACTAATATAATAATTTGTGACTTTGCTCTTTATCGATGAGGAATGATATAAAGTGTTGATTTTACATCTACGGTCATTCGGTTTAAACTTTTAAGAAAGTAGACTTGTCAATAATAGTTATAATACATAATAGAGAGGAATGAGGGTTGCTAGACTTGCCAAGGGAAAGCATATAAAACATACAAAGAAGAGCGAACACATTTACAATTTAATAAAAGATCAACATTTCCAAGTCGAGTCATAATTACACTTCTCAATCTGATAACATTCATGTAATAGCAATCAATCAGCTTTCAATGTGCAAGTTTCTTTAAACATCGTGGCTGTTGCTGGTATAAATCGGTTTATGCTTTCAGATAAAAAAGTGACATTGAAATGTTTCTTATCATGATCTGTGCATTTATCCCAATATCTACACAGTATAAATAGCATAAGGCCTATCTGTGATGGAATCTCTGCAAAGCACTTTTTGATAATTTAATATGTATGTAGTGTGCTAAACATAAATTGTCAGACTGCTTGCTGTGCAAATGTCATCACGACATTAGAACTTTCTTTTTATCATGTATATTTTCTGCTTTCAGAGATCAAGATTCTTGAACATTTTAGAGGTCTCATCTGAAATGGATAAATTTATCTCTCTATTCAGGAGACAAAGAGGAGTGATTGTAGCAATGGTTCATATAAAAGCTCTGCCAGGTAAAATCTAGTGTAAATTTGTATCATTCAGTATGGTGTACCATCACAACTTATCACAGGTTTTGTCTCTGCCCATCCCATTGAGACAGATCTGCTACTTTTCTAGACAATAATATCTGTCCTTATACTTAAAGGCATTGAAGACTCGCCCCAAACCGTGTGCCGCGCTCTGAAAAAGTTAACTTTCCATTGCTTGCAAGTGAAGTTTTCTTCTTGTCGCTACAAAATGCAGACAGTAATGAAACGTGATACCTTTTGTCTAGACCTGAGATGTCCATCGCTGCTATGTACACTGTGTTGTGGGTATTGACCGTAGTTGTATGTATTGACTGTACACTAGTGTCTAATTACCGACGGTAGCGAGCTGTGTGTGTATTTTCTGGGATCGATGGTGGTGTCTAACACTTCTGTTACACCTCATTCGAAATTAGGTCAGATTACCGGCATGAGACGTTTCTTTGTGCGCGAGTCTTCACACCCTTTAAATCATTCTCAGACATTGGAAGATTGTCAACTGAAATGACAAATGCTCATAAAAGGTTTGTCATAGGCAGGCCTGGGCATTTTAGCCTAGCTACCACTTATGTTTGGCTTAGAACTGGATCATTGCTCGGTCCGTAGCACTTTAGTCACTGCCAAGTTGAGGTGCGGGAGGTGCCAATTTCCTCTTGGTTGCTAAATGCATCCTTTGTTTGAAGGCCCAGCATCACAGATTAAATCACTGAGCTCTAGAAATTTATGCCCCTGTTTACTCCTGTTCAAAGGTTACTCTTTTTATAGCTTTAGTTGCATTCTTTTGGGGAGAAACCTTTTAAAATTGTGATATGTGTAGTATGAATTGATGTTTGATTTAAAGGTCATTGCTGATGAATCTTGCAAATGGTAACTTTTAGGTCCTCAGTATTGCCTCCAATTAAGCTAGAAAGTCAAAAATACATCATTGAAAACTTGATGCTTTCTTGCAATTCTGTTTTGAAACTTTTTTTCCCAAGTGTAATGAGTGTATTCTCGGAATATACTTTGTAGATCTCATAGAGCAAGCTTTACTTAAATGTGTATGAATGTGTCATTACAAGAAGAAAAACTGCATGAAACATGTCCGAAAAGTACTTGAAATTTGCTTCATCTGAAGACCTACATAGAACAAATACATTTGCACTGCTACTTGTAATAGCCAGCAAAACACTTTCTGTACCTGTACTGTTGTTTCTAAAGTCCCCTCCCCCCACCACTTCAACAACAAAATATGTCACCACCATCTAGGAAGCTACAAAGTGTTTTTCTGCATGTGGAACAAACAAAAATCTATTTCTGGGTTATACTATATTCTGTTAAATACATGGAAACATACAGAACAGGAACAAGAGGCTTTTCACTGATCTACTGACAGGAGTTAATTGACTATTGCAAATGTTTATAAGGACATCAACTACAACAGGAAAACAGCAATATTTATGTTAGCAATATATTACCCTACTTGTGTTGTGTTTATTTATGCATTCCCTGTTATAAACAAAACAAATTTATGGTAGCAGCTATTTTGCACAAAGTTTCAACAATTTCTTGTTTTTACTCAAATTTAAGTCAAAATAGGGGGAGTTTATCATTCTTTTCCTGTTTTTCATATAAAGGCACCCCAAGGAACAGTCAAAGGATGTCAAAGATCATTGATGTGGCTCTGGAAGAGGCAGAAATGTACAAGAATGCCGGAGTGGTAAAATCCAGCTTTGTTTTAATTGCTGATTTTTGACATCATGCATTGTTGGAATTTTTTACTAATTATTCATAGCCCAAAAATGATATCATAAATTTGCAAAACAAAAATGACTAGGCTTTGTTATCAAAGTACAAGGTAAGGCAGGGCTAAGTTTCAAGGATAATTTCTGTTTAGCGCTCGGACAACCAGTTGTTACACTTTGGATACCAAACAGCAAAGTTGATTGTCCGAAAAAATGTAGCAAAGAACAATGACCGATATGTACACTTGTAGGAGAGATGCGTAGGTTTGGTGAATAGAACACATCAGCTTTGAGGGTGATAGCAATTTATCATTGCTCCTATTTGGTGATATTTAGTCACAATGCAATTCAAATTTGATGTAAACAATTACAGTAGTCGTCTTGTGGAAGTCCTCCATAGCTGATTTGGTTTTCGGAACAGAAATTTGGTCATCTCGGAGTACCCATCTGCCATTAAAAATTTGCCCTGTAAGGTTTCAAACTTAGATTGCATGTCAAAAGATTATAAATGGTCAGAAAAAGGGTTTGAAGGGCATGTGTCATGATAGGGTAACGAGGTGTCTGTTGTCAAAAATCAGACTTGATTTCCTTGGAAACAACAATTACAAGAACAACAACTATTTAATATATGCAGGGTAAATAAGGAGATGTAGAGCTCTATAAGCTAGTAGTGGAGAATATTTTGGTCTCCTACAGGATTTCACTCACATATATATGTTAAAAGTGGCCTCCAATACAAACATAATGAAAGCAACTGTTGATAATTTCAATGCAATATAGATTTTGCATTGGTATACTGATATTATTAAAAGAAAAGTAATGCAAAGAAGAAGACTATCCATGTATTGGAGATAAAAATGAGATGATACATTTTCAAGGACATGTAAACCTGTAAACCACCACTTGCTAATATAAGAGATAAGGTTGGGGAAGGGGGGAGGGGGTGATTATTAAGGGATTTTTTCAAAGATGTGGTACTTCTTTTAATATTCTGTCCAGGTTTAAGACTGTGGCCTATGAACAGTACTGCAGTGTACATAGTAAATGCATGATGGTGCAACACACACTCTGTAATCTAATGGAAAAGATTTATATATTCTAATTAGCTGGAGGCAACTGCTGTGGGAGCAAATAGTATGGAGCTTGTTAGGTTTGAGTTTTCTCCCTTAATCCTATTTGGTTTCCCTGTTTGTATAGATATAGCCCAGGATGCATGCTAGGAGATTTAAATCAAACTTGGCCTAGGGAATTATCCAATGATTCATCCTGGCTAGCTAGCTTTCAGACATAAATCAATTATAGTATTTTATCTTGAATCAGAGATTAGCTGCTTCACTGATTCTAGGGTGATATAGAAGAACACAGTATGGTGAGTGAGTAGTGGAGCATTTTGACACCCAGTTGGGACAATTTTTTCTATACTATAGTGTCATGTCCTGCTTCAGAGCACTCGTATTGTCAGTACGAGCAGTATGAATATCATGTTTCTATCAGATCAAGGTTAGGAACTGTTTGTACTGTCAATACCAGTGCTTTGAGAGCATGATATTGGGGTACAGTTTAGAGAGGTATTAGCATTAGGAAATTGTCCCAAGAGCATTTTGACACCCAGTTGGGACAATTTTTTCTATACTGTAGTGTCATGTCCCGCTTTCATAGCACTCGCATTGTCAGTACGAGCAGTATGAATATCATGTTTCTTTCAGGTCAAAGTTAGGAACTGTTTGTACTGTCAATAACAGTGCTTTGAGAGCATGATATTGGTGTACAGTTTAGAGAGGTATTAGCATTAGGAAATTGTCCCAACTGGCTGATTTTGATAGCAAAGTGCTGAATATTCATGAGTTTTTGCATTGATGACAGTATGGTAGGAACAGACTCAGTTAAGTAACTCCATGTTATGTCACTCACCTTACCAACGTCATATGTGTAATCCCATCAGAAGACAGAAACTGGGGGTTATATTAATATGGTAATTATGCACTGTCAAGATTTAGCCACACATCGCTGTCTATGCAGTCATATGGTTTTACTATACATCGGGGAGACGTTTAAGTTGAAGTTAGGTGGAGACTTAAGTTGTGCTTTTCTGGTACCCAGAAGACGGAAGATACATATACAGTATGCATGCAGATCTGTTGAGTCATAATACTTTATTTGTGTTCTATGCTATGTTAGAATCTACTCAAGGGCGTAGGAACCGGTGGGGCTGGGGGGGCGCCAGCCCCCCCAGTGAAAAATATGGTGGGGCGG
>KN894694.1:4955-23977 GCA_000934455.1 Apostichopus parvimensis
ATCGCGTCGGGCGGGTACCCGGGTAACCCGTGCAAACACTAAATTTTACCGATAAAATGTTATAAAATTTAATCAATTTGTAGCTACAATTTATACAGGAGAAACAGCCCTCGCAACACCAAAAAGAGCCCCAATCATTAGTAAAACAGCCCTCGTAAAAAATCTGCTTGTGCTGAAAAGAGCCCTCGTCACCAAAAAATTATTTTGAGCCCTGATACCATTGTATAGTAACTCGACCATCTTGCAAAGCATTTTGTGATGCCATACAGGACAAAATTATTCCGAGTCTGCCAGTAATTATCTCAAATATCTCACTTGTAGCAAGTAAGTATTAAAAAACAACAGAATGTGCAACAAGGAAATTTGAAAACGACTTCAAGATGGTTTCACCAAAGTTAATGAGCACATTAATGAGCACATTAACAAGGCAATTGGTTAATATATGACTAAATGCATCACTTCTATGTTTGTTGTGATTTTTTTTTCAGAAATGAATAAACAAATGATAATTTTTGGCATAGCACAATATTAGATCAACTAATCAGAAATAAAATGGTGGTCCCCACAAAATTCAAGCCATAAACAGATATTTCATACCAAAATGGATGAAAGCAAAATTAGAGGAAGGGTTGAGGTGGGGGGGGGGGATTAATCTGTGTCTTGGTAACACCTCACAAAGATACTCACATTAGCTCCATCTTGATCACTCTTCTGCATGATGCACTCAACCAGGTTAAGGAGAAGCTTACAGGACATCGTCTGGATGTTACAGGGCAGCGACTCGTCATGTACGTTCTTGGAGAAGAGCTGAACGGCCATGGACAGGTGCTGTACGGGTAAGTGCTGACGTACGTGATGGACCAGGTCAGCAAGTGTACTGTAGGCTATAGGCCTACAAATGAAATCAGGTGAAATAAGGGATTGGATTACAAGCCATCCAAATAGAACAAAGAAATCTTATCGTTACTGTTACAGAATCCGAAATAATTATTTGAGATATATTATCTTCAAATGCAGAAATCTCATTCATTAATTATTCATTAATTAAGAGTATGGCAATAGAATTTTACCAGTGAGCTATGGTTTGTTTGTTCCTTTTGCATCGCAGAACACCTTTCATCCACCCCCAACTCCAAAATGCTGGCCAAATTTTAGATATCTTTTAGATATTACTTTAAAAACAAACAATAACTTTTCTACTTGCATAAGATGGACTACTTAATATCCGAATATATTGCCCAATATTATAATTTAACTATGTCATTTAAACAGTTTTCAGTACCCCTGTCATCATTCCTCCCTCCCCCAAAACCCCCTCTTTGTTTTACATATCTTACTATATTAACACCTTTAGACAAACAAGAACTTTTCCATTTGGACAAGATGGACTTCTTAATACCCAAAGATATTTAACTGTATCTTTACAGCAGGGATTCAGCTTCAGTTTATTTTCAATTTTTTGACAAACTTAAATATCTATGCACTAGTAGATAATATTCTTTAAGTCCATTTCTTCAAGATTTGTTTGCTGTCCTTAAACAAAAGTCTATAGACTTTGTTTTTAATCAGAGGAGATACATTCAATTCTGAACTAATACATGTCTTTCACTACTCACCTCAGGGATTCCTTGCTTGTCCAACCTTTGCCAACAAGAACGTTCTCATCGAAAAATTTATCGATGCTTGGTACAAACTCTGCATTAGTGGAGAGAGAGAAATCGTTTTAACATCAACATGGAATATTACAACTCCCACAAATAGATTCACTACCCTTTCTTTTATTTTCCAATGTATAACCTCCAAAAAGTAAGGAATTAAACACAAGTTTCATAAAAATGCCAAAGTGTAATTAATGGCATAAATTCATAAATTTATGTGAAAGCTTCAACAGTGATAACCACTGTAGCCTTACACCAATTACGAAGTAAATACTTAAGAACAAGACTGAAGTTGGCATTATGTGGACTCACTCGTTCTGAGATCAGTTGCGAGTATGTGTCTTGTCGCGATGAGAAGGTCTTTACGTAAGAGGGTGACCTCACTTGGGCAGTTCTGAAACAATCCCAGGATGCCTTTCACCATTTGTGTAGCATAAGAGTTGACCATTTCCTGGCAAAAAAAATAGAGGCAGAGTATCTGTTAACTTTGTAGTCTGAATTTTTGACACAAAATTACAAGATGACACAAAAATATGAAATTTCATACATTAAAGGAGCAAAGTTCTTAAGTTAAAATAAGGTGATCGTAGTTGCACAGTAACTTGCCATCAGATATCCTTGGACAGAAACTGTATTGTTAGTTAATTGCATAAATGTCATGCCAGATGTGTGAATTCTTTAGTGAATCAGTTGCCTTAAAAACAAAAAACACACACACAGAAGTAAAAAACAAACTTATATTTACCTATATTGCTGGTATGTTGCATTTAGGTCACATATTACACATAAAAGCTTGACTGATTAACCGGCCACAACTCTACAAAAGAGGTAAACTAGCCTACTTTGGCACACAATAAATAGGTTTTAGCTATCAAGGGCAAAATGTAATTACAATATGAACCTTTCTGATGACAGAAGGAAAAATAAACTTTTATTTACCTATATTGCTGGTATGTTGCATTTAGGTCACACATTACACATAAAAGCTTGACTAATTAACCGGCCACACCTCTACAAAAGATGTAACCCATCTACTTTGGCACACAATAAATAAGTTTTAGCTATCAAGGGCAAAATGTAATTACAATATGAACCTTTCTGATAATAGAACCTATCAGTTTACCTGGTAAATTTTGATGATGTAAGCCAGGAAAGAGAGAGTCTTAATCTGCGCCGTCACAAAGTCTACGTACATTTCCTTGAAGTTTGGTGAAGGGCTGAGAGAGACAAGATAAAACAAAAGTTGAATGATGGTATATAAAGCTGTTGCCTTTGCCTACATATTGTTGTGAAATATTATGTTAATGAATTTTGGGAATTTTTTTAAAGACATATCTGGTTTTAATCGTTACTTTACTTTTCACGTCTCCTCCTTTGAGAAGTAATGGCGACAGCATAGCTATTTAAGACAAAGAAACATAATAACTTATGTGCAACACCAGATCATAAGTACTCCAGCCCAATGCCTAAACTGCTTTTCATAAAATGTTATCAGCACCTGCCTATATTTTACACAAAAGCCATTTTAATGTTCTAATATATTTTCAGAAAACTGAATAAGAACTGAAAATGATCTTTCCAATTCAACCCTGTAATGCTGAATGACCAACGCAAAAATCGTTGTTTTAATCCAGAGGGAACCACAATTGGAATGCTCTGTGTGATATATCGTATCAAAACATATTTTTTTATTTAAAAAAAATAATATTATTGTCATCTTTAGTGAGGGTAGTCCTGCTAAGTGCAGAAGCACATTTACGATCTGTTTTACGATCATTGTTTTCCATACTCATGACAGGTTTACCTTGAACAGCTCCTGGACACCAGTCCATCTCCCTCCCCCAACCTCCCCCCCACCCACCACCCTCTTCCAATACACAAAATTCTCAGACCAGGTTCTAAAGTTTTGCGAGGAAGGAAGACTCACCGAGACGGCTGGTTGATCTGAAGGACAATCGTTGACATGATCAAAGGGATGAACTCAGCGATGATGCCGTGGACATTCTGTTTATAGAGCTGGTACATGAGTACCACCATGATAGGATACTCTGCCAGGACCTTGAGGGAATTGGTACCTTTAGGAAGGATGGTTTGCTACAAGTAGAAAATGACACAAAACCACTGGTTACGATACCATTTATGTGCAAAGACTATGCCAGTGAATTTGCTTGTTAAAGTTGTTAATTTTGCCCTTGATCATAATACTGCTGGTACTGTTCTATGGGATATATATTACTATTATCTTGTTGGTTCCTCGTAAACGAATCACGCTTAGTATTAAATAATTTATTGATTCATGACACTTTACATTATACATTAGGAAAATTTACCTGTATTTTCGTCCCATCAGGCTGTTGAATGGTTATGATAGTCTGGCTTGCAAATCCTGTCCGGTCTACAAACAGCTGAATATTCAGTGGGTCAGGAGTAGAAATACCTCCAAGAACCTCAGGAAGAAATGACCTCTGCAACCAGAAAGGCAACAGTGTTAGTAATGCTCCCCCCAAATTTTGTACGAGAAAATTGACTATGACACTTCACGCAAGATTTTCAGATACTGACCAATATTTACAGCGAGGATCTTACACCTCCGTCACATCGAGTGCATCTATGCTTTACTTTTGGAGTCATCATGTTTACAAGGCTTTCAAACTTTGACTTCCATTGACGACTTCCTACCAAGCTGGATCTACACACCAGGTATGAAATTCATCCAAGCTTTTTTTTCTGAAGTTGTGAGTTTTGAGAATGAATTCTGTTGACTTCAAATGACCTTTGACCACCACTTAAAACAGAAAGTCCTTGTGAATGTATCATTCACATTGTTGCATACAAAGCAAGGCATCACACACACCCACACATGCCATCAAAATCAGAGTCTTATTGCAAGGATCATAAGTTTACAACACACTATTGTAGAAGGTGATATGATATTTAAAAGCCAAATAAAGGAAATATATAGTTAAGGTTGAGCTGCACTTGAAACAAATGCCAGAAAACAGAAATATCTCCCTCCATCTTTACTGTCAAACTTTACATGTTTACTTTATTTTTTTATATTTTTTTTAGAGACCAACCTACATAGACAAACAATGGATGGTGTTATGCGTCAGCCATGATCACTATAACAATCCAATTATCGGAATGGACACTACTCAATGGGGAGGAGGGGGGGGGGAGGGAACAGAGGGGGTACATTTATCACATCTCTAAAACAAATTATCTGATAAATAAAGATTTGTTCATTAAGCACTCCACAAACCATTCACTAGAGTCCACCCACTTTATTCCATTTAGCTGCTGGATAAGTCTAGAAGCAGTTAACATTACAACAGCTATCTTAACTTACCACATTGTGAGGAATGTCTTTGTAAGCCTGCTTCACAAATTGGAGAAACTTCAGGATCTAAAAACAGAGAAGAAACAATTACATTATCTTGAGGAAGCAAAGAAATCTTAATATAACTGTTCTTATTGAAACAAAACCACCGAAACATTTATTGTGCAAAATATCACACACACACACATGTTTGTATTACATTCAGACCGAGGACCCCATTGTATTTTCCATTGTTCAAATCCACATACCCTAACCTTAACAATACCCCTTACAATAGAATTCTTCCGAGGACATGGTGATTCTTTAGAAATCACAACCGAGGAACTGGAATTCTTTTGTTCAAGTCCTCGGTCAGATAGAAAAACAAATGCATGCATGCACGCACACACATTTATTTTTCGGAATACTTCGACATAACCTATAATCAATCCGTCTGGCCAAAGGTAAACAATTCATGTGTTTATTAATGTGATCAAGTATTATGAGATTCAGCACTGCTTTCTGTTATGAAAGTCTTTCTACGTCCAGCCTCCACATGAGATAAACTTGTATGGTATTTGCATTGCATTGAAATTGTATTGTACTGTAATTTGTTGAATTTTGTGTTTTTTTATTTATTTTTTTATATTTTTTTATCTGATTTTCTTCTATATGATAAATGTACATTGCAATGAATTGCATACCATAGGTCATTCAGAGATGATGAGCATGTTAAATTTTCAATTTCAATTCAATTTCTTTATTCCAGTATAAATTACAAAGTTTATAAATACCACACATACAAATGATACACAAAAGACGTTAAATGTACAATCATGAAAGCATGAACAAATTGTTCAGACCATACTACAACTCACCTCGGGTAGCATGTGAGGCCGGTACTGCTTGTGTAATTCTATGATCACTCGGAGACATACTAAGACATTCTCTTCATTTTCTGTCTCTATCAGCTGGAACATCAACTCCAGGATTGGCTGGACGTTCGTACCGAGGGTCTCGTTGTTGGGCATTCGATGGAGCAATTCTAATATTAACTTCCGCAGAAGCTGAAGAAACAACATCATTTAATTGAGAAAGAAAGAAAAAAAACACATGCCTTTCAGCAGTGACAGGCACTTCTCTATTAAAATTCATTAAAATGAAGATTTATAGGTTACAAAATTATCAAAAAGACCCAGTCACATAAGTCTACATTCTTGTGTGTTAAATCTGAGCTGGTATTCTAAAGCTTTCCACGCCAAGTAAATTATGCAATTACGAGAGAAGCAAATTAAAAAATGTTTTCTAATATCTGGCAAGTATCACATTTTTTAAAAGTATATCAAGAATACAGAAAGAAACAATCAATCATGCATTATTCACAACAACCCAAGTTACAATCAGAAAATATTCTTGAACCACTAACTTTTCCAACAACTAAAACAAAAACATTCCAAATTTAGAAAATAATGATGTAAGATTATCACCAAATTGTGCCAGAAGTTATAAATCAAGATTTAGTGTTTACGCGTACCTGTAAGTGTGATTCCGCTATGAACTGGGGTTTTTCGTCAGATAAGACTTTCAGAAAGAGCGGCACGGCATGAGTCACAAATGTCTCCATATGATTGGAATTTATGACCTGACAAAACAACAGACATCAGCTACTTACTTAAATGTGTGAAAAAGAAAGAGTCCAAACATAATATGGTACTCTGTAGGAAACAATCTAGCAATCCCATGGCTAGCAATCCCATAACAATAACAACAGGTTCTAGGTACCCAACTAAAACATGCACAACATGAAATAATAGGCCAGATTTACGAGCAGTTTTCCTGTACTTTCTGCATTGCAAAGTTGGCTAAACCTATACTACTTAATGGGAGTAAATAAGTCACCCACATCACCGACACTAGAATTTTGGATTTATAAAATTTAAGCAAATTTACTCAAAGAAACAGGAAGAACTTTCAGAGCTCCACTTGCTATAGACACAGAATTGTACATACAAATAGGGTACAACACAGTGTTGGTATTACATGCTTTGGATTTAAAACTAAGATCTGCCACACAGATCAGATACATAAAACAACTCTCTGGAATAAACCTCGTCCATACGGTAAAATGATAGAGAAAAATTGCAGAATGCTATGTCAGCGGCTTAATACAATGTTGATCCCTTATCCACAGCAGAGTGTGTAAGTTCTAACAGTTCTTCAGGTGAACTTGAAGGAGTACAAAAATGTACTTAATGTTTAGTTGGTCTGTCCAAGAGATCACACAAACTTAAAAGACACAAATACAACTTGCAACAGGTTCGCATGGTATTAACTTTTAGAATGACCTCTTAGTATTTCAACTTGACCTTATGCAAAACGAATCAAACTCACTTCAAAGTTTTCACTTATATCTTGAGCTGCCTTCAGTCGTGCTTCATCAGCTGTAAATTAAAGGGGCAAAAAGAGAGCAAGAGCAAATGTTGAAATATAACTTGTTAATATTACTGAACCTTGACGAAACACTAGACACACTCAATTACACATGTGTGTACAGTTTGTAAAATGAACTACTGTATATGCTGGAAGGTTTGAGTCAAAATATGAACTGCTTTTCTCACTTTTTAGCTGCTCCGAACATGCTCAAAGACATTTATCGGGGTCTTTCCTTGTCGAAAATTTTGTCAAGCTGTTAAAGTTGTTTTTAGTCAGATCTTTTCAGCAATGCATTCATAGCCCGAGCTGACTTCTGACCCTCGTCGACTCCAAGTACCAGAGATGGTACAAGGAGGTCAAGGCTCAGAAGGTTCAAGCTCTGTGGTATCTTAAGAGATCATCATTCTACATTAACAGCTTAATAACAATGAAACAAAATCCCATGAGACAGGGCTGAAGGATCAAGGAGAAGGATGCATGAAGATGATCATGCTGAATAGACAAAGAGGGTGTTGCATAGTAACAAACACTTTCTCATCTCAGAATGGGTCAATCAACAAGAATTGTAGTTTTTAAAAACAAAATCTGACATTTATGCTGAGGATGATCAAGTGTTTGTATTACAGCTCAGGCAAAACAAAAGGACATAAGATCAACTGAAAAGCATTTGTTGTCAACATAGGATTCCACTTTTCATTTGTCCTGTTAGGCTACATGCCAAATCTGCTTAACCAATGAACCGGGAAACTTGAACGTAACAAGCATTACAAAATCTCATTTGTCAACAAATTCATTCCAATTAATCTTTGATCAAAGAACTTTCAAATAGTCATAGACTTCTCACCATATGTCTCGGCAAAAAAAAACTAGTTCACACAAGAAGATGACTCTGTTATCATGATCGGGAAATACTATGGTTCTAGGCATCACATACCCCTGTAGGTTTAAATAAAACACTTCATCCTTGGTGACAGAGCTGCTGGTTTATCTAACTTACCATTTCTTGGGTCTGCAAGGACAGTTGCATTGCTTCTGTACTTGGCCAAAGCAGCTGCTGCATCAGCCACTGACGTGGCTGGAAAGGCTGGCACTGGCATCTTGGTAATTGCAGACAGACCAAAGGCTTTGGATGGTGTACAGTCTCAATATCACCAAATCATGTTGATACTAGTCACAGCTTTATGAAGTTTGAAAGATTAAAAGAATGTAAGTGGGGAAAATCACACATCTAGGTCGTAGGCCCACTTCATCTAACCACTGAGCACTGTGCAATGTAAAGTTCATTTTTTTTATTTCAAGTTTATATAATTAATACAACTTCAGTTGACCACTGGTGCTAAAGACTCATATTAGAGTATATGTGAGATTTAGGGCTATGCACAGATATTTGCCCAGCAACTATATTGTATCAGTAACTATCCACTTTGAAAGTAGTTAAGTAATCTGAGTACAAAAGTTTCTATACAAGCTGAAAAGAATATTAACTACTAGAAAAAAGGGATATTGTTACATTGGTTCCATCTTTACTTGTCCTGATAGGCTAATATGGCAAATCTACTTGATGATTAAACTAATAACCAGAAAAAATTACAATCTACAAGCATTACAAATGAATGTTCCCAATTTGAGTGCCATTCTGCCATGTTACTCTGATGGTGGTTAAGAACTTTCGTATGGCGGAAAGAGCACATTATTTTCAGTGCACTGTAGGCATATATGCACTGATATTGCTTCGCTTCACACTACCTAGGCGGCTAGGCCTAGGGCTTACCAGTCAAAACGTCCCTTTACCAAACGTCCTCGTACCAAAACGTTCCCGTTTTTGGTCAAAACGCCCGTTGGTCAAAACGTCCCCGTAAGTCAAAACGTCCCCGTCTATCACATTCATTCACAGTTGTGAATATATATTAATTTTAAGTTATAATTTGGCTAAGTTATCGGCATGAAAGTTGGATTATAGGCGCTAAATAAATCATGAAGGACTATATCGTTTAATTATATTTGGTATGAAAAAGGTATACGCTATATGTTTTTCAGTGAATTAACGGATTAAGGAAAACAAAAAATATTATACAAGAGGAATTAAAAAAGAATTTGGATGCGTATACTATACAATATATATATCTATATAATATTTTAAATTGAGTGAAATCACTTATCGTTTATTTTTACGAAGTAAAATTTTGTCAAGGGTACGTGCCATTGTTGATATTTGACTTTTTGAAGTATAGAATATATCGTTCGATTACCTTTAGTGTGGTAACGTTACATGTCTTTTGAACAAGTTCTACAACAAGAATGTAAATAGTAAAAAATCCTTGCAAAATGACTTATTTACGTCTATTTTACTTTTGATTTCGGAAAAATTTTGGTAATTTTGGTAAAAAGCGGGGACGTTTTGGTCTTAAAAAAGCAAAAATCAACAATCAGAATCGGTCTTTTTAATAACCAATCAACCTAAATTAATTCGATTTATTCAACCAACTATATTAATATATATATGAAGACACTGTATTGAGTCTTAAGAACATACAATGAAAACATTATATTCAATCAACAATGTACATTAAAGAAGTCCTGTGTATCTATTCCCCAATCTTGTCTTAACTACAATTCAGTCTAACCAGCAAACCGTCACATTTGAAGACGGTGTACCTATCCTTCCAAGCAAAATCAAAGAAAGTTTCACGTATACATTCCTGTGTAAAATCCATTCCTAAAATGTACCTTTCCGCCATAAGTTTCCATCATGGCGGAAAGGATCGAAACCTAGTATGGCGGGATGGTTTGGCAGTATGTACCTAGGCCTATGGCGGTATGGCCCTGGGACCAGCCTACCTGACTGTAATGTTTGGGGTGCCATGGCCTCAAATAACCCAACGTTAGGCTCCTGTAAAATATAGACTACTATAACACACATATTTTCTATCAAAATACCTTTCTTTGGCGTTGCAATGGTATTACCAAATCAAAACTTTAGGATGTTGTTGGTAATCGGCGGCACCTTAGACTTTGAGTCTTACTCGAGTACGACACATTTGAACTTGTATACTAACTGGTATGCCTTGTCTGTCTCTTTCACAGTTACTAAAATATTTAAAAGATAATTACATACAAATGAGGTTTTAAAATATTCCAAATATTATAAAATTAATATAATATTTAATAAAGTGCTATAAAGGCTCAATTCAAGTAATTCAAAAAAATAATTCAAATAATACATGCCGCTGTACGGGCAATCATAACACAGGCTGACAGGGGACGTGATTGCGAAACACGTTGAAATCGTATAATACATAATCGTTAGTAATAGGAGCTAACTTAGTGCTAGTCTAGCACTGCTAGAATGTACACGCAATTTAGAGCCGTGAAACATCACTTGAGCACGTTACGGGTCTCTGTTTTCGGTCTCGATAGCTGGTGTCTTTGAGAAGTTCTTTGGAATTGGTCTGTTGAATTGTGTACGTTTATTCTCCAATTCTGAACAACAACTGTTGTCCGAATTTTAGACTGCGGTCACTGGTTTAGGCTCTTCATTAATCATAAAACTTGTTTCTTTAGCCTAGGAATAACATTTTTGGCCTAACGTCGGGCCTATGAATACTGTACGATAATACTAGCTAAGCATATCATAGACTAGCCTAAGCTGCAGTAAGTGTAAGGTTACTTGTGATACTTTTGTTCTGGTATCTAATAAGGCTTTTTCCTTCTCCCAAAGAAGTAATTAGTACAGTGGAACGCGGAAATTTACAGAGTATTTATGGATGTTTTTCTTTGTAACTGGAGTCGTAGTAGCCGTGGTGAAATCATTGTACTGCCTGCCTGTAATGTTATTGAATATGCATTCATATGTACGTGTGCAAACGATGCACTACATTGTATAATCTGCACCTGTATGTTAATGAGATAGGTATTTGCATATTGGTATATAAGTCAAAGCATGCCGTCTGCTCGTCCTTGTTCACCCTGTCTCTCCATCTTTCAATACTTAACCTTGGACATGTCGTCCTATATCTGTCCTGTACAGCATGATGTAACGCAATAAATTATACATGTTATTTGTTAATACTCAACGTCGACTGTGTTCTACTTGATTGCTTAAAAGAACTCATATATCTAAACAAGGAAACATGACACTGCCTAGGCCTTGTCTAAGATATATTATTACTCATAAATGCTTTTGAGAATGACACATCTTCCTAACAACAGGATACTTTCTTAGGCCTTTTCCTTTTTTGAGAGAGAGAAAGTTCCTACTTGTTATCTTCCTGATTACAAGTCCCGCTATTGAGCCAATTTCTTCAGTCAGTCTAGTGTATGTTGAGACAACCTTTGTGAAGTACAGCAAATTTTCCTTGCCATTCACCATGAGTTTCTTTAACGTTTTTATTTTAAGATCAACGGATGGAAATCCCTACACTGTCTTTCTTATTAAAATCCCATCATGTGGTGACCATGAATGCCTCATCAATGCCATTCATGTTTAATAATAAACTGTACTACATTGATTGATTTTTCTTTCAACAGGGTATCTTCCTTCTTGATAAGTAAACAACAGCCTTTTTGTACTTCAGTTTTAAAGGAACTATTTCAGGAATCTACTACCTGATCTTTACCAGCAAATCTGACCACTGCAGAAAGGTTTGTGATACAATAACAACAACCATGTCAAATCCAGGGTTTACCTGCATCACCTGTCGCGTGGCCTTCAACAATGCAGATCTTCAGAGGTTCCACTATAAGTCGGACTGGCACCGATACAACTTAAAGAGGAAAGTTGTTGAAATGCCAGCTGTGACTGCAGAAGATTTTAAGCAGAGAGTTCTTGCCCAACAAGCCCAGAATGCTGAAGCAGAAAAGGACACTGCAACATTTTGCAAACTATGTAGCAAGCATTTCAGCACATGGAATTCGTACAGTAATCATCTACAGTCTAAGAAACACAAAGAGGCAGAGGTAAAACTTCCACTGATCACGATTCCTTTTTTTGCTTTTCAGGCCAAACCATCATCAAAAAAATTTCAAAGAGATATTACTACCTAAGTACAGTATATACTCACAGAGATTCTAACATGCAGGATTTAGGTATATTTTACTGCACCATATATCTTAAAGGGAGTGAAGACTCGTGCACAAAGAAACTTCTCATGCCGGTAATCTGACCTAGTTTCGAATGAGGTGTACGAGAAGTGTTAGACACCACCATCGATCCCAGAATATACACACAGCTTGCTACCGTTGGTAATTAGACACTAGTGTACAGTCAATACATACAGCTACGGTCAATACCCATAACACAGTGTACATAGCAGCGATGGATATCTCAGGTCTAGATAAAAGATAACAAGGTATCACCTTTCATTACTGTATGCATTTTGTAGCAACAAGAAGAAAACTTCACTTGCAAACAACAGAAAGTTAACTTTTTCAATGCTTTTAAAGACTGATGCTATCAGATTTAGGTAAAAATCAGTTAGCAAAAGATAATTTAGTGGGTAAAATATATACACCATAATTCGATATAGTTTTGCTTTATCAGTGTGACGGGTGAATTAGTGAACTGAAAATGGTCACTAGATGGTGAATTATAAATGCTACTGTTGGAATACCTCTTCATGACGGGTTGGGATAGAACTTTAGTGTAAGAGTTTATATGAAAAACACTACGATTTGCTGGTTTATTAGATTTATTTGATATTGAGGAAAACATATATGACATTTAAATGTATTAAATTCTGTTTCTTGAAGTACTTTTCAACATGAAATGTAATAACAGCTACATATTAGGGGGCTTATTTCAAAGAAACTGCTTTCCATGCTGAATATTATTACTAAGTCGTGGCTTTAAAAAGATAACAGAAGATAAACGAGGTTCAATCAATGTTTATCTACAGTAATTTCTCAAATACAATATAAGTTTTAAGATGGATGTTGATTGTAAAGCAGTGTGTTAAGTTCATAGATGTTACAAAGTTCCTTTAGCATAAATTCTATGATATAATCGACCATCACTTATCACAGGTAATCACGGGTACGAAAAAAGTTGGTCATTAGATCTAGTCATACTGAAGCCATATAATATCATAGAAAGTTCATCTACAGTGCATTCCTTTTTGTCCCTGGATAGATGAAGTCTAAGAAAAAACTGGAGACAGATGTTGCCAGGGAGAATGCAAAGAACAGGGAGAAGGGCCTCCTTGAGGATGAAAAAACAGAAGATGAAAATAAGACAAAAGAGGAAGGAGCCACAGCTCAGAGTCCCAGTGCCGGAAGGAGAAGCAAACCACAAGAGGCAGAGGAAGGTAGGAATAATCTGCGTGTGGTTAGCAAATTTAATACCGGGAGGTTCGACAGTCAAGTAGGAATTTCAAACTGGACAGTCTGAGAGTAATTTTGAGTAGCTATCCAATTTTCTATGTTCTACCTGTGGATGTTCTACCTGTGGATGGTTTTATAGCATAGGGTTTCTGGACACATGCAAGGGCACACAATGTGTTGGCAGAATATTGCATTAGGATCACAACATATGTTTTAGTAATACTTTGAGTAAGCATGCTATATTTCAAAAGGAAATATAAACATTTGACCGAGACCTGTAATGTTTGATATCGTGTTGTACCTCACACTTTTACCAGCAGGCTTACAGCACTTTAAAATATATACATCTGTAGATCTATCGCTTGTCTGTTTTGCATGTAAGACTGGCAATAGGTTGCTATTTTTGTATGTAATATGTTTGATTACCAGATTAAATGTACCATTTGTAGGCAAAACAGATGACTTCATAGCATTGATGTGGAACACTATACATGTTGACTTTAGTGGAAAAAATGAAAGGTTCTAGTGAAGGACTCATTCAGGAAGGAGAGCCTTTTGGTACAATTAATGAAAACTTATTAAATACTGTATATATATATAATAACTTTCCTGTTTTATTTGTAAATGACATAATTATACCTATATGAGTCTAGCATAAACTATAGATACAATTGGTGTATATATCACTGCAATTTGCTGCAATTTTCATTCTAAGGTTACTTTATAGCCCTAAGTTTGGAGAAAATGTTCCTTTACACTACAATGTTTTTGTTTTGAACACCTTCTTTTTATTTTGTTTTTTGTCGCTGTTTCATGTTTAGATGAAGATGAGTGGGAAGACGTTGAAGAAGAAGCTCTACCTGTCACCAGCTGTCTCTTCTGCCCTGAGACTTCGGAAACTCTCCCCGATAATGTAGATCACATGACCAAGGAACATAGCTTCTTCATTCCAAATATCGAGTTCCTCATAGATCCACAGGCCATGTTTGAATATCTAGGTAGGTTGGAGCTTAAATCGTCAATCTTGAAAAAAATTAACTTCAACCTGTGTTCTTACATATACTGAAATTTCACTAGCATTTGTTACGTTTATCAGCAGAACAATATTCATGCAACTTTTGAATTGTTGTCAGCGAATAATTTATGTGGTACTGCATCAGAAAAATGCTTTGAAAATGGGCAAATTGTAGTTTTTGTACATAGGTCTTTGTACACAGGTAGCAGTTTTCTTTACACAGAAACCATACCACTTTATATCAGACAAAGTTGAGAGTCTTCAAAACTCAAAATTTGAAAGCTAAACTATTCCCTGGTTGTTGTGTTTTCCCCCGTTTTTGTTTTTGTTTTTCTGCTAAAAATTACATACTCTTCCAATAATTACAATATTTTTTTCCTCTTTCGTTTGCAGGAGAGAAAGTGGGCAGTGGCTTGATGTGCCTTTGGTGTAACGAGAATGGTCGCACCTTCTTCACAGTGGACGCTGTGCAGAGACACATGAGAGACAAAGGTCATTGTAAGCTTCAGTATGAAGGTGATGCCACCTACGAATATTCAGATTTCTACGACTTCAGGTATTAATTAAATTGATTTCATCCTTTTTGAATCACGACCTGTTACAACAGGGGTTCCGTCCATTTACTTACATACTTAACTTTCTGGCCGTTGAATATTGAATATTCAAAGTAACATGTCTCAGTTTACATGGCCACTGATTTATTGAAAAGTGATCAATTATAAAGGTGAATTAATTTGATACCATCCTTGCTGGGTGGACATTGAACAGAGTAGTGACTGAGTCTGTTTACTGTTAAAGACAAAAAACATACCTCTTATCTCATCAATGCACTTCTACTAATGCCTGACAAATTAAAAAACCAATTGATTCTGAATGAAAATTTGATAATTTCAGGAGTAGTTATCCCGACCGTGAAGATGCAGAAGAAGACAAAGATGGTGACGATGATGACGGTGACGACAGTGAGGACGAAATTGAGATTGTCTCTTTGAATCAAGATGGATATGAGCTCGTCCTTCCCTCTGGCAAGTATCTGTGTGTTTGTTACTTGGAAATGGGGGCAGGAGACCCCCCCCCCACCCCCATCTATGTATATGGTCTTATATGTTACTCAAATGTCTTTGATCATGTTCCTCAAAGGACATCCGTATCGCCACCAAATTTTACCCTTGCTGCCATTTGTTCTCCCTTATCGTCAAAAATACTGACGTGGATGTTGTGTTCCTTCAAATATGATTCCTAGACATTGACAAGTGTAGTATTAAGGAACAAAGAGAGTCTTAGCGGGGTGGGGAGGGGGGGCGGGGATAAGTGACAGTGACTGTAAAATGCTTCATAAACGTTCAAACAACTGGTGAACTATGATATCAACTCTTACATAATTGGGGACAATACCAATGAATTGTAAACTCTGCATAGTTATGTCTTCTTCCACAGAGAAAATTCGTAAACACAATATGTATGATTTCTTCTTATTACCTAGAAATTGTCCATCTGTCATGTCCGAAAATAAGCTTGGCCTACAGCATTTCTTTATCATGTCATCTTCAGTATGTATTACTATCTATTCGATAGCCTCATTCCTACCAGTTTTTTTTAGTTTTATCTGATATATTCACAGTCTTTCGTCTATTATCGTACAGTGTGTAACCCTTACCAAACTGTGTATTTTCCTATACATTTATTTAGGTGCCAGGATCGGTCACCGTGAACTGATGAGGTACTATAACCAGAATTTACCCCCCAAGAGAGAGGTCGCTCTGAGAAACTCACCATTGACGAAGAAATTGCGGCATTACTACAGAGCCATCGGATGGACAGGACCCTCAGGTAAGGTTGTCTTAGATGATTTAACCATAAATTATTGCCGATATACTCACCAATCTGTGACCACGAAAAGTGAATTGTAATGTTACTGTAGTGGTGGATGGCAGGACATGTTTGATAGCATCGGGCACAGGAAGGGCAAATTGCAGCCAGTGGACGACATGCTGTCGTCACGCAAATTTTCTGCAGCCCCGCAAGGTATGCAAAACCCCATTAGTGCAACCCATGGAAACGGTATAATATTGGAGCAAACTTTTAAGCCAACCAATGAAGTCATTGAATGACTGAAAGATAAAGCATAAAAACGTTGGGGACTGTGTATAGGGCCTGGCTGTAATAGGACATTTTAACATTACAAATAGACAATGCTTATATAGAACCTGTTGAAATTACCGTTCCCTTATTATGTAACATTTGCATATTTACCATTGAAGTAAGTACATCCTTAACTGTTGTGGCCTATGGATTGGGTACTAAATTTCAATGTGGCCCACCACTCATGAAGGGGGTGGACCAGAGGTTGCATCCGTGAGAAAAGTTAGTAAAAGGAAAAACCAATGGAAGTTTTGGCGGTGCAACAAAATTAACAATAATGGTCACTAACTGTTAACGTCGTGACTGAATTTTCAACAAGTTTTCACTAAATTTCAGTCGTTGGAATACAGAGTATGTTCCTGTGTGATACTTCCATCATAATGTGCGCTTTTGAGAGTGATTCTTCAAGCTAAGTCAAAATGCCTGACTCTCGCATAAAATATGTCATAATTATGAAATACATTAAATTGATCTCAGATCCCAAATTTGTCAAACTCAGTCATAGAAACTAGTACACGTACTGACCGTTTGTAATTTATGAGCCAAAAAATTGATCCCCCCATGTTGTCTTTTTTTTGTTACGTTTAAAGGTGGCGTGTATGCCAGACAAGCCAAGGATATGAAGGTCATTCAGAAGTTTAAAGACAAGCACAAGCTCAAGTTACAAACCAAGGCCAATGGAATGCAGAAGCATTTCAGACCTCAAGTGATATTTTAGCTCCACAAGGAAACTACCAGGAGTGTGTTTTACATGTCCTTGTTTTCCGCCCTCATTGCTTCAATCGGAACCTTTATCAAAGCGAATGTTTTGTGACAGATGAGTTTTTTTCTTTCTTTGTTTTTCGAGTGGGAATGGATGTTGTCTTTACGACAGAGCTTGACAAGTTCTTTCGACCAGTAACAATGATTGGTCAGTTGATGAAGACTGGTGCTCTCATTTGTTCTGTTAAGATTTAACGTCATCTTGCATTGCAAGGCATGACCCTTGTCAGTTGCCAGATGTGTAATCGAGTCTTGTACAGTTTGTGTAGCCGTAGGTGAGAGAGGGATGAGTGACACACTATGAACAATCTGTGCCATCCCCACCCTCACAGACACGACGCACACATCGGTACCAAAACAAAAGAAACATTAACTGATCTGCACCATCAATATTTATGAACATATAACCAAGTGAATATGTTGTGCTAACAGATGTGCTATATGATGTGCTAACAGATTGATGCATCTCATTACACTTCTCGATCCTTCCCATTTTCCCTACCATCCCCTTTTGCCCCCTCCCTGCCCTCCTTCCATGTTGCCCCACCCTTCCATTTTGTCCAACCCAAGACCTTGTGGATGACAACAGGTAGTGCTCAAACTGAGATATAGTATCAGATTGGTTGCTGATATTAATTGCTTTTGATGATACTCAAAAATAATGCTGCCTTAAGTATTAAACCAGAATGCAAAAATGCATTGTGGTTTCGATGATGTAACATGAGCAGTTTTCTACATGAATCTGACATGTATAGTGAGGGTGTACATGTTTACATAAGAGAAAAAAAACTGGTTACATTTATGTATGGAACACTTTTGGATGCATACATGTGTTCACTAAATGTTCATTATAGTTCAGTGTGATGTTGAATGAGCAGTTTCATTTTTCAACCGTTGGAAGTTTCATTTTGTTTCAGTGATACTTTGTGGATACTCTTGTTAGATTCAATTGCAACCAACCATTCGAGAGCCGTTGGTTTGGAATGGACAAAATGTTTAAAAGTTATCAGTAGTTTTATCACAACTTGTAACCAATTTTTTGCAACTTGCTTGGTTTGGATAATCTTGAGTAGTTAATGTTATTCAACAGCTCCTCCTTTATTCATCATTTTCAAAATTTTACCACAAATGTCAAAATTATGTGAAAAAATTTCAATTCATGTGTCAAGGAAATTGCCAGTGAAGTTAAGGCCTGGAAAAGAAGCAGAATTAAAAAACCAAATTAAAAATTTAAATTAGAACAAATACAAATAGAGATACAAGGAGAAGTTATATAGATGATTTTGATCTATTTAATGCTTCCATTAAATTTGAAGAATAAATGAATTTATATAGCAAAACTTTGTATCAGAGAAACAAGTGAATGATATCAAAG
>KN894696.1:0-13725 GCA_000934455.1 Apostichopus parvimensis
CAATCTTGGTCCTTATAAACTGTGTCCACCCATTCAGGAATACAACTTTTACAAATTGGTCTATCTTGCAAATGGTTATGTTTGTTCTCACTAGTACATTTAACGGTTAGTACTTTCTATACTTGCTTACAGTGTGTTTATGAACAACCTGCAATTATTTTGTTTGCTCCTTTCATGAGGAAGTACGCTTTGCAATTGATTATTTATTTCTCTTTGTGATTATTCTCTCTGTACTGAATATTTCTGTATTTCAATTTTCTCTCTGAAACCAAAATCGGAGCAACATGGGTTTCTTGATGTTGCTCTGTATTTGAGCAAGGTTCCATCTGGATGCCGATTGACAATGACAGACCGATTTTCACAGAGCAATTTAGTTAAACTTCTGAACATGCCAGTTAACAAACATTTCCTATAACAAATATGACCACTAAAGGAGAAGAAAACGCAACCATCGTCAGTGATCTGTGACTGTGTATTATAATAGAAAAATTCCCAAGCACCTAGAAAGCAAATATCACGTTTTGAATATATTCATTGACACATATGGCTGATGACTTGAGCAAGTCTAAATAGGATTTCTTTGTGACCGACAATCCTAATGCACTCTGAGCTACACAGCATTCATAAATTGGTAACAGCTTTTAGCTATGCAACCCTGTTGGCCCACATCCAGGTCAGTGCCCACAGCCCCACACCCTCTTTCAGATTCTGAATCTACCATTATGAAGCTTACAATGTGTTCTTGTTGGGTGCTTCATATTCCCTTGAATCTTGTTGGATTTATAATAGATCATTTTCAGTAAATTAGAGGTGCGGAGGTGAAACTTAAAATGAACTTGTACAGGTCTCCATTGGGTTCAGACAATGTCAACACAGTTTACAGATCTATGCCTTAAAAATGAGAAAAGAAAGACAAAATGGATTTATAAATTATTAAAATGATTCACCTTCTAGTACATGGCACGATGACATCTACTGACAAATTGTCCCTCCCCTCTCCTCCCACTATGCGCAACCTCTCAAACCCTGGTATATATGTCCCAGTCAGTTTTCCTTGATATTTCGTGAGATGTTCATCACAATGATCACTGTATAAACTAAGGATGATTTTTTCATCCTCATATGAAACGTTTTTTTTTCTCTGAGTACAACATTGTTATCTCCTTAACCTCTCTTTGTTGTTGTTTATTGTTTGTCGTTTGTTAAGAGGAACAGCCCCTTCAGATTGTATTTACTGAGAACTAGTGTTTATGTCCGGACTATAGGATGATGATGTGTCCAGACTGTATGATATTGCAGTATGAAGCTGTATACATACTCAAGGTACTTGACTAGAATGCAGTGGTATTTAATTTTGCTTTGTCCTTTGCCTGAGCTATATAATTATACACACATGCTCACAGCCATAAAGTATTATTTCATTGGATATAATGCTATATAGATATCAGCACAAAGCTTGTCATAAGGTAGGTAGAACTGTACATGATTAATGTTGGTATTCTCATTAAGAACGGAGATAACAAAGTAAACACATTTATCGTGAGGGATGGAGATAATCTGTCATTCCTTCCTCAGATGCCTGTAGCGATGAAAGAAGCAAAAACATTAGATTCTTTGCAAACTCTACTCAGCGAGCAAACACTAGTCAATAAAGCTACATAGCACATTGGCAATAAATCTAAAGAGCACATTGGCATAATGGAAATACCAAATAAGAAATTGTTGACAGATTAAACTGCCTGTTTAATAATTTTTATTACCAAAATGCAGCTTTCTAGTTGGTGAATGGCAGGAAGTATGAACACACGTATATAGTTGAAATTATGACAAAATAAACAATTCTGAGTGCAGGTTTTCATCATTTATTTCCCTTAAAATTGTTAGAAAATTTTTGCAGGAAATATGCTTCACTAATAATGACAGCAAGCTGTGTTGATTACTTATCATTTAATCTTAGATGACTATGTTTCACTATAGAGAGATATGTAGTATATAATCAAGGACATCAGACTCACTGGCTATGTACAAATGAGCACAATAATATTGCAACATATATACACTTACACTATTACACATATATATATACGCTATTTTCACTGTTCTGGATTTTCCAACTCACTACGATTTCAATTATATATTGATTCATTTGCCTTTGTCGTTTACCTCCATTTCATTAACATAAAGTCTGTTCAAAGTATCTCTTTCGAGATCCGGCTTTAGGAATCACTAATGATTTCGAGTTGGTTAGCATCATGTTTGATCTCTAGAGTAAGGCAAATATGTCACCAAAACAGAACTAGTATTGTTCGATACAGGTGACAAACGCCTACAGTGGAATTACAATCTTCCCTTACTTGTTTCAAACCTCTGGTCGTACAATCAGCTTCCATAGTCTAGTGGTAAAGGTGTCCGCATATAAAGCGGGAGGCCCCGGTTCGAATCCCGGTGGAGGCTGGAAGTTCTTTCACTGTTCTGGATTTTCCAACTCACTACGAATTCAATTATACATATAAGCCTACTAGTTTACTTGTTAGACCAGAGAACTGTTAAATAATTGTCATTACTTGGCTAATTACCCATATATAGCTACCCTGTACGTTACAAGGGGAAACCCTTTTTAGCAATGTTACTTACTACCCAACTGGTGGAAATGGAAGATGTTCAAATCATGTTGCTATGGTTCATGTTGCATACTATAAGTTATTACTTGGTGCCTGTCTTCTCATTGGCCTGCATTCACACATATTCCATATAATTTCCCATTGACTTACACACTGCACCGCCAAACTGATGCGGTCTTTAATTCGGTTAAAGCTATCCTTCACTGGCTAACTGACATCTCGGTCACTCCTGTCTCCTTTAATTATCCATACCGTGACCATGTAGACTTTTTGTGACAGCCCAAACTTTCCTTCACTGGAATCCAAGCCTCCTTACTCACCAGTAAACATATTCCTATTCTTCTCTTTGAAAGCACTAACATAGCCCCAGTTGCTTAAAGCATCCCCCCCCCCCCCCCCCCCCCCCCCCCCCCCCCATTGCATCTGTGAAATTTACAGTAACTTAAATGTACTGATTAGACTGTACATACATTATATATGCCAGTGTAGAATTCTTCTCGTATAATTTTAACCTCTCTGTATTTATCATGAAATCTGTTTACAGTATCCTTTGATTTTCAGTATCTTATCGATCTGTGATAGCAAATATTAGCTGAAGTAGAACATTTTGGACATTGATGTTATTTTGTCAAAGTAGACAGTTTTACAATTACCTGTTCCTTTTTCAGGAAGTGACTATGTCTTGTACAGTAATAATGGAACCTGTTCACAGCTGTTCCGTTGAGTATTTAAGGAAGGAAGTTATTTTCTCTCACCTCTCACCTGTTTATTTAAGAATGTAGTCTTCAAACTATGTAACACTAGATAATGAGAGAAAAACGTGGGTAAGTCGTCTGCAATAATACTACCAGTCACCTGAAGTGGCTAGAAATGTTTCTACCATTTCAAGTTTTACCTCTCCAAGGCCATAAACTCATGTTTTAAACCCAAGAAGAGAAGGATCTTGTTTTCCCTTGGGCAGGTAATAAATCTGACCCGGGAGTTTTTTCTTTTCCTGATATGATAATTCAAATTTATTATCGATAAACCAGTATTTTTGACTGCTACGGTATTAAACCAAGTTATGAACCAGGATGATCAATCGATAAAAAGGGTTTGTTGGGTTGGTATTCCAAGGTAATTTGATATTATATCAGGTCTGTGAGTCCAAAATCTATTTTGTTGAGTGGAATAATCCCTTTGGCTTAATCAGCCCATACCTCCATGTGTGGCACATAGGTAGATAGGGATGACTCCCACATACTGAAACATGTGTTACAGTACAAGTATGCAGGTACAATATGAATGGCTCACATGTACTGTATTGCACATGTGGCCCAGTAGGTAGCTATGAGAGACATTGCCTACTATTTTGAGTGAATCCTACTGTACATACATAATATGAATGGCATTCTCTTGTATGTGTGTAACATTAAAACGTGGTTAACCTTGTATGTATGGCCTTGAACACTTGTATTTGTTGTGTGAACATGATGTAGTTACTTCCTAAACTTTAAAGTCACAGACCTGTAACTAAGAACAGATTGGTGCATATATTGCTTTGATCATATTGGTATGTACCGTACTGGTCACATAAAAGTACTATTATAACTTGCAACAAGGCCAAAGCAGATGCTATCCTACTACATTCTTCCATGGTCCTAAAGCTTTGCAACTTCAAAGTTATGGCTATTTGGTTTAGTTCACAGCCATGGAAGAGGCACTCGGGATAATATTCCATGGTTACAGTGTGCATATTGCATCCGTAGTGTTGTGTATACTGTTGAAATTTGCAGATTACCAAATACCTGTCTCAACTGATAAATGGTTGAACTTTCACACTGCTGTGTGTAAGATTGGAGAGGCTTGTGACAAATGATAAATAGTCTGATTGACAGTTGTCAATTAAATCAAGAGAAAACAAAGTTGAAAGAAGAATGAGAGGGGGTCAAGGGGGGACATTCTGCTAGATCCAGGGACCAAGAGAAACATCAATCAAACCCACTCTGAAAGACCACCAATGACAATAGAATTCTAAGGTGGAATTACTTCAATCATAGATAGAATCGTAAGTTCCTAGGTTGTCACTTTTACAGAAACATTTGAGTCTGGAGTCTAGCAACCAACTAGCTTAAAGGAGCAGTATGCATTCGGGCAGTGGTTCCCTAGCAATATTTCACCAAACCCTACAAAGTGTTACTCAAAGCAGAATTTTAAGCTGTCACTTAATAATTTAATGTGTCACTCCATTCAATCCTAAAAATGTTGTGACTCGGAGACACTCTTTTGTTCTTATATTTAAATCACATGTAAAATTCCAAATTGAACAATTATTAGTCATTTATTACAATGCAACATGCCATAATATTGACATGCTTGTTAAAAGCTTGTTGGAAGCCTCTTAGTCAGAAGCGTCTTAGTTTGGGCAGGCCATGAGGCAGTTATCATTTACGACCACAAATGTGGGAGAAGCCCGCAAGGGCTTATGGAGTACATCATCATGTCAGGTGGCTTCCAATTCAACATTTTAACTCAAATTTGGAATCTAAAACTAAAACTTGAATACCATGCATTATGTGCTACACCGGTGACACTGTCGCTAATTAGTTTTTACATATTCATAGCATTCATTACATATTCATACTAAGCTCACATCTAGGCGTGGTCTAGCTGTTATCACAAGAATTTTTTTTTTCCAAAAATTTTACACCATTTCCATAATTAGTTTTATCAAATATCGCTGTCATTTTCAGTCATTAAACGACATGTTAGATCCATGAATAATACCGGTGGTATTTTGAAGCATAAAGACAAAGAAAACATCCTAGATGTTTTATCCTTTTTCGGTACGCACGTAATCACTGACTTTAAAGTGTGCATTGTATGAGCCATCCCACTTTACGTATTGCATGGTCAATCATCCCTTTAGCATGTACTGTGTAGGTCTAATTTCTCAATCATAATAACTTTTGACCAGGTATTGGCAGGTAAGTAAGATTGAGTAGATTTACTTAGATGCTTACCTGTCTCCCCACAACCTTAGCACTCTCCTTCTACTGTGCCTAGAATGAACTGGTAACTGTGTGCCCTCTATGACCGACCCTTCCGGTCAATGCCCTTGCTTCTCATTCTTCCACCCAAAGAAAGCTTTTAAGTTGTTTCTTACCCCCATCCTACCCCCCCCCCCCAGTCCCCATTTTGACCATACCCTTACTTCTCTTCCCAGCCTTTGCTTTATTGATAAATGTCCATTCTAAGGCAACTGGTATTACTAATTTAGTTGGCGCCTACAGTGTCTCATTTGATGAAATTGTACAAATTGCCAAACCTGCAGCCCTGCATGTATGCAGTATACCTAAAGTATAGACAAAGATACATAAAGTGTACAAAACATCTTTTTTTCCTGACATTAATTGTTCCATGTGTCTTGTGTCAATACCCTGAGGCACTGGAATGACCTTGAGGTCACTTGCAGCTATTGCATCAGAGGGTAAGTAGGAGGATATCAAAAGTACCAGCTTTATTAACTGAAAGAAATATAATTCAAATCAAGTTACCAAAACAGTACTAAAGAGAGGTGAAGACAAAGATGTGGAAATATCAATTGCACTGGGCATGCAGGTACCTACCGCATTTGATATCATACACTAAATATCACATTATTTCTGTTTTTATTGTACATGGTGGTTGATCTGATCTGAAAGTTTTGCACATGTATACTATACAGGTGTGTAGCAAGGAATTTGTCAAGGGAGGGGCAAACTATGAGAGCCGTAGATTTGGCACTGGAAACTATCTCAGCAAAGCGCCACCATGAGTTGGCGCGAAGTGTACAAGAAAATTTTGGCCGAAAATGCCTCCCAACACGCTGGAAATGGCACTTCCCAGGCCTTGTAAGTTGCATCTAAGCATTTTCTATTTTGAAATTACTAGCAATATCATGAAAACATACAAAAAAAATTAGCTCAAGGGAGGGGGCAGTAGTCCCCTTCGCCCCCCCCTTGTTACGCGCCTGCATATATACTGTACTAGAAGGGCAAACAAAAGCATTCCTGAAGATATTTTGTGAACTTTCTTCTTATTTCTTGGGAAATTTTTTTTACCACTCTCTTACACGATTGCACATATTGTACAGATATATTTGGCTATTTTTCTCTCAAACCACAGTTTGTCTTCTTGTAATTACAGAAGGCGATGACATCATCATCATGTTCACAAATTTCTTTTCAAGCACAGATTGTGCCGCCCGCTTCTTTGAAGGAGCACTTTGTGAAGCAAAGCTTCTCATCAAGTCAGTTTTTGTTACCGTGACATAGTACAGAGAGACTCTATAAACCATACAATATGTAGGAGAGATTGAACCAGCCAGTCAGACAGAATAGCTGAAGGCAGCAAAAAGGCAGTGAAATGGTTGGTTGATGGTGATCAGGATAATAATATAAGTGCTTTGAACTTTCTCTCTCTGTTTATACTGAGATGAACTCCTCCGTGTACTATTATCATACTCTGTTAGTGAAAGGCAGGGTCAATAAAGGGAAGACATACATATTTTGTAGCTTATAATCTATCTTAGAGCATGGGAACATCATCTAGTTACAGAAATGATGATCAAGCCTTTGGACTGTGTAAAGTTCAAGCTGCACGAGTAATTATTAGGTTTGATGATACATTTTTCATGAGGGCAGAGAGAGTTGGTCGTGTTTGTGGTAGTGTACACACGAATGGATCGCACGCTATACCGACCTAATTGTCTTCCAGAGGGCCTACTTAGCCGTCTGTAATTATTCTGTATTTTATTTGATAAATTATAAGTTGTCTGATTAAAATAATATTGCAGCCGGATTAACTTGTCAACTGCATAATTTACAACAAGACAAAGAGCCTTGTGCGTTGACGTTAAATTTTAATGGGCTCGTTCTTTGTGAGGGAGCTTAAATTTGCGGAGAAAATACCTGATATTTTATAATTTGTTTGACTGTAAAGAATCTATGAGCATTGATGGTGTTGATTTGTGCCATTAGGATAGGTCTTAGTTTCTGCGTGTTTGACGTAATTGATCATTGGTCACTAGATATTAAATATCAACCGAATGCTGTATCTAAACCAGTGCAGGAGGTGCAGATAATTTCATGCACTTGTTGACCTTACAGTGTCCTCACAACCTTACAGTGTCCTCACAACCTTAGTTGTGTACCTTGTATCCTCACAACCTTAGTTGTGTACCTTGTGTCCTCACAACCTTAGTTCTCCTTGTGTCCTCACAACCTTAGTTATGTACCTTGTGTCCTCACAACCTTAGTTATGTACCTTGTGTCCTCACAACCTTAGTTATGTACCTTGTGTCCTCACAACCTTAGTTATGTACCTTGTGTCCTCACAACTTTAGTTATGTACCTTGTGTCCTCACAACCTTAGTTATGTAACTTGTGTCCTCACAACCATAGTTGTGTACCTTGTGTCCTCACAACCTTAGCACTCTCACTTTATCGTGCCTTATGTTCCTTGGTTTTTACATGTTTTGCCCTTTTACATCAATTTAGAGAGAGCATGGATCATGCATTCCCAGTTAATAATAGTCCAGCTCATTCTGCCACCCATCTTGTGGCCAAGATTATTATATTTATGGTTCTGATTATTTTCCTCATCATCTGGTTTATTTTGGTTAAGCAATTTTATTTTGTTTTACATATATAGCTCTCCACATCAACAGTATTCTACTGTGCACCATGACTACTTTAGGACTAACAAGCATGACAATATGTTTCTCTCCCTTCCAGATATATGCCCTTTTCAATCTCTAAATGGCCGATATTATCAGCTTTGGTAATGCTTTTAAAGAGAGATTAGTAAAACAAATTAGTCTTGTTGAAGTCAGAATAGTTATTGATTTTAGTCCTATACTATGACCTTGCTTAGAGATCAGCATTTTGAGTAATTTCATTCATATGAGGGATATAGTATATAAAGCAGAGCTTAGTAGTCCCAACCCACTGGGCTGTTGCCATTCAGGAAGACAAAATGTGCCAAAATCTGGAAATCCTAGCAAATTTTTTAAGTTGCGGATAATTCCAGCACTTGATTAAAAGTTGATGATAACAACTTGTCATGCATGACTAAAATTTTACTCGTCTAAAGATAAGATTCACAGCAGATTACAATGCTTAGAGGCTGTGTTGCTATAGATGGTAGTTTGTTGTGTTAATAGTTCTGTGCGATTTACACACAAATTCTAACATTTTATTGCACGTGTATAGTTAATTTTCTATGAGATTGTTCTACCAAAATGGAAATGATAAAGTCATTGTGCCAAATTGTTTGGCAAGTTCTGACACTAGATCAATGAACAATATACTGAATATTGGTTTGGCAAAGGTGGGGGGGGGGGGTAGATATGGAGTACAATCGGGCAAGAGGGAAGGAGCTTTCAAGAGAGATTCTCTTTCTTTTACATCAGGAGGGGGGGGGGGGGGGGGGAGATCTATCATTATTTAATGAGATGTAAACATTTTAAGGAAGTCGACACATTAAGTGTTTGCCATGGAACAAAAGTCAGATAAACTGATAATCTATCTGTTTGCGTTGTACATGCTGCATGGTTATATCAAGATCCTGGTAATGACTGACTTTGGTTTACACCTGTAAAAAAGTACAGTTACCTTGCACATGGTTCCCATAGGGAGAGTCCTAGAGCTTCCATAGTGCCTTAACCTGTCACCACCCTAAATGATACAATTTCATATTTTTGCTGGCATTTAAACTTTAGAGACAGACAGTATTCCATTTTTTTTAAGCATTTTTCAAGGTAGTGAGTAAATCAACTTTTTTAAGCACATAATTTCACTGTTTATGACAGTAGGCCATACTGTATGTCACATGACCTGGTAACTAAATACAGTCATTTCACAAAGTGAATTACTTCTCTATCTAACCTACAGCAACTTAAAGCATCATTTTGTGTTGTTGCCGTTTTCCACCTTTTTGACATGTCCATCAAGCTTTTTTACATCAATCACAGAACAGCATGACTAAGATATTAGCCAAGTTTTATGGTACCATAAGATTTGAATAGATAAGCTTGTTATGTATGTCATTGTTGCATCTTGGAGTCAGTGAGGTTGAGAAAATCATATGAAAGAGAATGCAAAAAGCTGCTTTAAAGGCTGTAGCTGTTCCACTTTTGAAGACACACTGTACTCATGTAACTCCCATTTGTAATAGTAAATATGCTATCTTTCATTACCCCAACTTTTTTTGCCAGAACTTCAGAAAATAACTGGAGTTACTTCAAAGACCATATAACATCTAAATGTTTAATATAATCCGTTATGGATTGCTATGTACTGTGATTGGTTAGTTATATCGTGCATGGAAATTAAAAGTATTTGTGCTCTGTTACTTGTCAGAAGTGGGAGCAGAAGAGATGATTTGTGACTATACCCAGGATGCTGACACTACATGTTACATTGTGTATGACTGGGACATCTCTACAGTAATTTTCCATCCTATTCAGTCCTTGACAATGTTAGGATAATAGGTTACACAGGAATTGACACTTTTTGATATTTGTACTTGCCTTCCTTACCTGTCTCCTCACAATATCAGAGACCTTTGCTCTAATTGGGATTTTAAAGGTAACTTTAAAGAAAGCAAGCTTCCATAGCTGCATAGCTTTGTGTCATTGTTCAGTTTGGAACAGTGGATCTCAGAAATGAATAAATATATCTAGTACATGTAAAGCATTCCATGATGATCTATATGTACGATCAGCATGAAAGATGTGTGTAATCTAATACATATATTACATATATTAACACATCTGCATTCTTTTTCCTAAATATTGCACATGAACATATAGTGCTTTATCCTTATGCTGGGTGCACACTAATATGTAGAGCTCTGTTATCTCTCCTAGAGCTGTGTTTGTCTACCATCACAGGCTTTGGACCATATTGCTAAATGTCCGAATGACATCCAAGAAACATTCAGAATGCTAGCCAAAAGGTCAACTTATGCATTCATGAATATTCATGCAAGGCAGACAACCTGTTTGTTGAATATGCATACTAAATCTCTGTAACAAAATTTCGATCAAGTCTTCATTTTGCGATTTGCCCTGGGTGCTGAAAGTTTTAATTTGTTTAAGTGAATTATGGTATATTAGATAGCATTCTTAGCAGAGTCTGTTTTATGGCCATTCGCGGGAGTTTCTAGAATTACCACTGGCAGTTATTTCCTTAGACCGTGAAGGATTTGAGAGAATAAACTTGATGGAATCTATGTCAGTAGAGTAAATTAATGCACCCTCTTATCCCAGATGGATCTATAGTCATCCTTTATTTGTCCTCCTTTAAACCTTCCTTCTATTTTACCTCTGGAGCTCTGTCAACAAGTCATGATAGATGCTTTAATTCTAATGTACAATGTTTGCCATTCTCTTGATTGTAACGTAGCAAACTTATTGCCTTTAATTAATTTGCTAATGGATTCTGTTGCTCTGAAACTAATAGTTTAATAAATGAGACGCTGACAGTTTAGAAATGTCATGGGGTGCATTTTCTTCCTTGGACAGTTGAGTAAAAAAAAGGTTAGTAGAAGATGGAAGCTTTTCTTTCTCTAGTCCATCTGTCAAGTTTTTATGGCATTCTGCAAAATCTGGTGAATCAAGAATTTTCGTTGAGAGGTGAAGATGGCTGACATTTGAATTTGAAGATCCTGACAGAATGAGAACTTATTAAGTCTTTTGTCCAGTAAAAAGAAGACTTGTTATGAGCTGATTAGTTTCTGGGCATGCTTAGATTTAAATTTTTTAAGCTGATCAATGATCATGCATCTTTCCAACAACAATTTGCTTTGTCTGTCCTGTTTAAAGCTGTGGAACATTTGATTGATACTGCTGAAAATGACTTTATTGAATGTTATTGGATGCTACGAATGGTTGCATGTTTTAAAATCATGCCTCCTTTGATACGAAATCACGAGTTACAGGTACAAGGGTACAGACGTGATGTCAAGAGGATTGATGAATGGGAATTAGCTGAAGAGGACAGTGACCCAGAAGAGAAGGCATGGACCTGATGAAAATAGTTTGGTGGTATAAATAGGTGTAGGTGGGTATGAACAAAGTTGGTGAGTTTACTTCTCGTGGAATAGGCAGTATTAAACATACGTTTGCTCTAGAAAGTTAAAAGTGATGGGGTCAAGGGTGGTGATGGTTGGAGGATTATAGCCCAGTTGCCTCCAAGTTCCCTTTCTTTGATCCCATCCCCCCTCCCCCCCCCTTTTCACTTTCTTCTCTACCAAACATTGACTTATCTTGTCTTTGGTTCCTGGCTGTCAGACATTTCTTGTCAGTTTAACATCTATCTACACAGAGCCATCTGCCTGTTTTCTCTCATACTACAGACACTCTGGTATTGTAACTCTAGGAATGTGTTGAGTAGACCAATGTTGCTATATACGGGCACTTTGTTAAAGGATCATATCCCCTGGGAACAGCATCATTAACCGTTCGAAATATCAGGAGCCATCTAGCTCCTATAATCATGCATGCACACATCATACATGGTTGGTTGAGATATATTTATGTGGAAGTCTAACAAATAACATTTTCTTTCAAGTATGCCGTTGCACAGAGCATGGTTTGTAACAGATTGAACTTTTCACGCACTCGACCACTGAATCTAACGTGACATCACGCACAGAAACATAATCACGCACCCTCTAATTTGTGAATTAACCATCTACTTCTTGCAGGCTGGTGGATATGACTGTCAGCCAAATGATGTTTCCTAACGATAGGGCAGCATACGATACTGCAGAGTAATTATAAAACAGCTGGCAAATAATCCTGGCAAATGTCTCCCGAATTGCTGACAGATCTTGTTTGCTCGAAGAAGTTGAAATGTTTAAAGAAAACGTTTTGACGACGCACAACGGAAAAGTGCATTGCATGGGATGACATGGCTCCCATGTGTAGGTCAGTTACCTCACGTTTGGTCTGCTTGCTATATATATATAACAGCAGCTGACTTGGAGAACAGATCTAGCCACAAATAATGGCAGGGAGGAGGAAGGCTGCTGATGAAATGTAGGACTAAGCATGTAGCTTCCTGATCTAGTTGCTCTGCGTTCCATATTGGATGTTACAGGCTCACCCAGCTGTATCCTACAATTTTAAGATAGGTACAGTATATATATCAAAAACTATAAATCCTGTCGTGTCCATCTGATTGTGACACAATTGGGTCTGATTTAGATTGCCTTGCCATGAATCAGCTATACATGATACTTGAGAGAGAAAGGATACAGGGTGGGTAACCGTAACCCAGCGATTGGGATGGGGAGAGGGAGGAGAGAGTACAGGATGGGTTACCATGACCCAAGGATGGTGTTAGGAGAGGAAGGGAAAGGTACAGGGTGGGTTACCATGACCCAAGGATGGTGTTAGGAGAGGGAGGGAAAGGTACAGGGTGGGTTTACCATGACCCAGCGATTGGGATGGGGATGGGGAGGAGAGAGTACAGGATGGGTTACCATGACCCAAGGATGGTGTTAGGAGAGGGAGGGAAAGGTACAGGGTGGGTTACCATGACCCAAGGATGGTGTTAGGAGAGGAAGGGAAGGGAACAGGGTGGGTTATCATGACCAAGCGGTTTGGAATGGGGAGGAGGAAAGAGCTAATGGTGGGTAACCACTGTAACATAAACATTCAGATGATATCATTTATTCGTACTGTAACATAAACATTCAGATGATATCATTTATTCGTACTGTAACATAAACACTCAGATGATATCATTTATTCGTACTGTAACATAAACACTCAGATGATATCATTTATTATTACTGTAACATTAACACTCAGATGATATCATTAATTAGTACCGTAACATAAACATTCAGATGATATCATTTATTCGTACTGTAACATAAACATTCAGATGATATCATTTATTAGACTGTAACATAAACACTCAGATGATATCATTTATTAGTACTGTAACATCAACACTCAGATGAAATCATTTATGAGTACTGTAACATAAAAAACTCAGATTATGTCATTAATTAGTACTGTAATATATAAACACTCGGATGATATCATTACTTAGTACTGTAACATTAA
>KN894697.1:6529-16920 GCA_000934455.1 Apostichopus parvimensis
CTATCTCCTGACTGATACTGTCGCTAAATCTTAGTCAATCAGTCATAGCAGTGAGCACACACCCTGCCTGACTACCCAGGACTATCTCCTGACTGATACTGTCGCTAAATCTTAGTCAATCAGTCATAGCAGTGAGCACACACCCTGCCGGACTATCCAGGACTATCTCCTGACTGATACTGTCGCTAAACCTTAGTCAATCAGTCATAGCAGTGAGCACACACCCTGCCCGACTATCCAGGACTATCTCCTGACTGATACTGTCGCTAAATCTTAGTCAATCAGTAATAGCAGTGAGCACACACCCTGCCAGACTATCCATGACTATCTCCTGACTGATACTGTCGCTAAATCTTGGTCAATCAGTCATAGCTGTGAGCACACACCCTGCCCGACTATCCACGGTTTGGAACCGGGAATCAAACTTGGAGTGATGTAATTTACCGTAGCAAGCCAAATAATCCTACCTCATCTTTGTTTAAGCTGTATGTTTCAATATTACTCTTCTCTTCGTAAAGAATCCCTCCTTGAGGGTCGTAGGACACCACATGAATCCTGAAAATAAATAAAGACGGGAATTGGTGTGAGCATTCATCGACTCTTTAAACGGAAAAGAGAGAGATATTGAACATCAAAAAATGTACTGTACTTAAAACTTCCAAACTTGGTATAACTTTTGGAATTATATGAATCCTTTTCTTCTTAACTCTCTATTTTAATCAGACCATTAATAGGGACATCATCAGAGAGTATGTTACTGCACATAACCGGTTTCACCAAAGACTTTTTACGAAACCATAAGACTTTTTATGAAACCATAGTAGCAATTATGATATGAGCAGTTATCAACTCTTCAAACTGAAAGAGAGTGATATTAAAAGAGAGACATAAAAAATGTTCTCTCCTTAAAATTTCTAAATATTGGTATAAACCTTGGAATAATATAAACCTGTACTGTTATAGGGACATCATCACAGAGTCAGTTACTGGACCTACCAGGTTCACCAAAGACTTCTTATGAAACCCTAAGTCGTATTTCTGAGAAGACATTGGTGACACTTGTCTTGTTTAAGAGTAATTACTCGTAAATTTTCCTTCCAGCTCAGTGGAATTTCCCAGACAAGACTCACAGTACTATACATTAGTCATGTTCCTGACACTTTGACTGAATTTCATTCTATCCCAGTAGCTTATTGAGGTTGTGCTATCAAATCTGACAAAGTATTTTCTAGCAATGAAGTGAAATCTGCCAGTTCACGGAGTGTTCTTGCCATGTGGTCGTCGGGAAACTCTGTTGAGTGCGAATGGGACTGCAAATTCGCAAAATGTCGTCGGCCGAGTTTGTTCCAGGGTATGAGATAACCGAGAGCATCTACTATGGAGAAATAACCCCCAGTGTACCATACAATTGGGCGTGTAAGGGAGTGTTAGCTCAGTAGTTAACGCCGGTGCCTTTCAATCATAAGGTCCTGAGTTCGAGTCACTCCATGATTAATGTATGTCGTCCAGTTACAGAGTTGTTGACAATTGACAAGTCATAATCTTGGACGTTAAAATATGAATCTAAGAGACTGACTTCGGTTAGCTTGCGGCTTTGATAAGCCAATGATGGCTTCTTCGCGAGTTCCTGCTTGCAGGAGGATCTAACATACATACATACATACATACATACATACATACATACATACATACACACATACATACATTGGCAAACCTGTACGACGCCTGTCAAACTTTTACCTTATCATTATAGAGCGATGAGATTGCATACTAATACTGGAAGACACTGGGTGAGTTGTGTTGTTTCTTTTTATCACAAGTAACCTGTGTAGAAAAAAAAGAGTACAGTAAAAAGTTGGGAGGATAACTTAGACACAAAAATTATATTTCATAAGTTTGTAGACAACTTTACAAACAACTACTATCGGTGGTTATATATTTCTATAACACTTTTTGTTTGTTGAAGAATGAACCTAAAAATTATTAAGTAACAGAGGCATGTGGGTCAAAGCAGATGGTTGACTTTCAAGTCGGCTCTTCTCAGAGGCAATACAAACATCATTGGGGAAACACAACAAGATCTTTTAATATTAACATGTTTAAGATCTATTAAAAAAATTTCCAAAGACAAAGTTTTGCTTGATTTCACCTGTGGGTGTTCTGTAAACTTCTGGAAGAATTAAAAAAATATGATGAGTCCTTAATATACATGCCCTCAAATGTTTCTTCTCTATTGGGCTATGACATATCAACATCAGATTTCTTCCTAAGGTCATGTAGGCCTTGGATACCAAAAAACAAGGGGTTTTCCCTTAAAGAGCAAAATGAGTATGCTAGCTAAGGGATCTAACTTAAATAAAAATATGTTACACAAAAGCAAAGTGCCACTTTAGTCAAGGGATCTCTTAAGGTATTGGCAACCCTCCTTTTTATGGCTTCTATATAGATCAGGGATCCCTAACTGGGGTGCATGAACCCCCAGGGGGTGCGTGAGTCCATCCCAGGGGGTGAGTGAGTCCATCCCAGGGGGTGCGTGAGTCCATCCCAGGGGGTTCGTGAGACGTTTCTGAAAGTCAAAACTAGAGTACTTTTTGTTGAACTAAAATCTGATATATCATGTAATTTAGTAATGTACAAAAGTCGAACAGGTCTATCGACAAACTCTACAATATTACACTATGAATTTGATCTTTTACGTAGCACTGTTATACGTATTATAGTATAATAATGACTCAGATCGTGTCTCGAAAAGTTGGGGGTTCGTGGACAACTCTGACATCCACCGGGGATTCCTGGGGGGGATAACGTTAGGGAAACCCTGATATAGATACAAAGTAGCGGATGTGACTTTTATGCTCAAGACACCATCTTATAAGTACTTACTTGTTTGCGTAAGTTATCAATAAATCCACACCGTAGTTAAAGCCTGTCCAACGCCAACAGTACTGCGTGAAAAATTAATTATAGGATAATATTACGATGGGAAATTGCCAGGATTGATTTAACGAGGAAATGATCACCAACAGGGTCACAGTCTTGTGGCCATTTGCTAGTAAACCATTACCGAGAGCTGACCCGTCCATTCCTAGTCGTTACACATTTACCCTCCAGGAGAAGCAGAGGGGCTGGGACTTTGAAGGAAAAGATTGGCAAGAAATGATCGAAATCGTCGTCAGTAAGAAGCAGGACATCAATATCGATGTCCAGGGATGTGCTCACACTGGGCGGCACCGGGCGGCTGCGCCCAGCAGTTCTGAATGCCGCCCAGCACAAACAGTATTTTAAACATTTCCGCACGGCACTTTTTCGATGATAATTTCACAAATTTTACCATAACCAAAATCTGGGAGAATACATGGCACAGAATAGGAAAAATAGCACCACCTAAGCATACTTCATGTGCAAAATTTGTCCAGTGGGGAGGGGGTACCCCACCCATGAGATCCCTCTCCCAGGGTGTGGATCACACTATCGCACAATCTGCCCGGCACTCAAATATTCCTGAGCACATCCCTGGATGTCCTTTGTGATTAGTGGCAAATATGACATTGCAGGTTAATATTAAACACCAATAGTGTCTATTTTTGTGTGTAACGATTTGACCAAAACTTATATATTCAGCTTGATCACACACTGAACCAGACTGACTTGATCACTCACGACGATACGAGTCATGGTCTCAATGTGCGACTCATCTAGGCCTAGGTACGGCTATAAGGACACTGGCAGGACTAAGCTACTTGTTATGGAAGGAAAGGAAGAGACTTTTCTGGTAGAGATAAAAAATCTGTTAACTGCATGTAAACTAATAATGTATAATATATTTGGTGTACAAGCTTAAAATTCTGAGAAGGCTAGGCCGGCAAATTTATGACGAGTTTCGAAAAGAGAAACATATTTGGTGCTCATGCATTTGCGATACGATTTACTTTACATCACAACCAATTTTTGAAGATGACATTTTCCCGCAAACTTTACCTCTCCTTCCTTTGTTATCATTCGACCGCATCTCTGTGAGTGTATTTCAAACTGTTCTGCCGGAACCGAGTCCTCTTTTGGTCTGAAGGCAGAGAGAGCGAATTAGAAATCGATGCAGCTGGGCATGAACTAAAGTTTAACATTTAATCTTACTCTTGTTTGGTTAATATGCAATTTTATTTGATTTTATTTCCCAGTTTAACATAGTCCGTCAACATATTTGACAGATAACTTTCCCGCGTGGCGCAGGCTTGTTAATAGACTGAAGGCCAAACTTTAGTTTAATTTCCCAGAAATGATTCCAGTCATCATACCGTATCTTTTAAGAAACAACCTCCCAATAAACAACACACAACTCAAATCATACATATGGTTGTAATACACAGAGAATCACGTCTCATGACAGTAACCTACATGCATCTGTACTTTATGTAACCAATCAGATTCGCGACAAAACTTCATTGACTTTAGTGTGGCCCTTCGTTGCATGCTGCCAACAGGCTACTCTACGTACATTGCAAGTACAATTGTAACACAGACTTGTCAATAGAGGAAGCTGTGTTGGCTCCAGCTCTTGGTCCATCCATTATATGGTACTACACTGTGCACTGTACAGGGAAAGGACAGTATTCGAAGTAAAAACTATAGTTATTTATCTTCACATACCATGGTACCAAGGAAACGCATCAGCAAAGAATACAACCAAAGGAACCAAATGGACACCATCAAGGACAGAACAAATCTCAATGCATGAAGGAAATCTTTTTCAAAAAATTGATCATCTCACCCACTATCTTTAGCTTGCTCTACTCTCAACATTCTCAGCCATTGTTGTTTGAATATTGGAAGCAACCAATCTTTAAAAGAGAATGAAAAAGAATGATTTCATTATATAAATATGAATTAGCACTTGAAATTGAATGAAAAGGATCCTCTCCCCACTTCCTTCACCCTGTCTTAACCCCTCCCCCCCTCACCCCAGAAGAACAAACATGATTCAACATCTCCTAAAGTAATATTCACCAATAAATAAACTTAAATCAGACAATATGATTCAAGACCAAAGCTTTCAAACTGAAGAGTTATTACAACTTGAGTTTTAATTTCTTTTCTTTTCTTTAGGATATAAAATTTACTTTCCTTAAGAAGTATAGTTAATTCCCCCCCCCCACCCCTTTATATAATGAACAACAAGCTTCCCCAAAGTACAGGTGACTCAAGTGGATAGAAGGATAATTTAATATTTCTAATAATATTGCAGATTTATAAAGCGCAGACATATCCACCAATGACGGTGCTCAAGGCACAAGGATCACTTGAAAAGGTGACAGGAAGAGTAGTAGCTGATACTTAAGGTATGAGACCCCCCCACCCCACAAAAAACACCCCAAAATACCAAAAAACCTGTTTACAATGGTGTAATCTAACATTTGACAGTTTGGTTCAGCTCGTCTTTAATATCAGTAATTTTTGTCAGTAAATATCAGTAAATAAATCAGTAATATCATCAGTAAATATCATCAATAAATATCATCAGTAAATCGAAAATATCATCAGTAAATATCATCAGTAAATATCAGTAAAGATTTTGGGGACATGAGGACAAGTTCACTACTACTGGTAATTAACACCTAATTTTGGCGGATATTTAGCTCTTTATTATAAAATTTATTTTAAGGGCCTTTTCACCCCTTACCTTCTGGAATAATGTTATCTTTCTGCAGTTGTTTACACGCCGCATGGTCGTTGATGATGTACTCAAACCGCAAAGCTCTGAAGAGAGGCTCAAACTGTCGACCTTTCTCGGAACTGAGAAATTCACCAGCTTCTGAGAAGAAAAGGAAGATCACTTAAAATGCTTTCGTTGACAGGGATGAAGATATGTTGTCATGGTGACAGTGGAAACAGATTTGTATTTGTCACTGCAGTGATCATGATTGCTAGTGGAATCCTGACAAAATGAATAAGAAATAGAATCCGCCCGGTGAAAAATTGTATGTTTTTTTTATAACACAATTATCCAACACTTGTCCTATAGGCCTTCTATTGCAGGTTTTATCTAGACCTAGCATAATTTTGATTTAAAACTCTGAAGTTTTATTTCATCATTATTATTATTATTCTATATGCTACTTTTTGTACTGTGAATTATGCTAATTGGGGGTTTAATAGTGACAATACATTGTATGGTCGTACAGCATTAATAGGTAGGGTACAGCTGTACAAGCCCAGAAGGGTTTTTCTTAGTATTCCTCATTTTGTATCGTTGTCATACTTAATGGTATATACCCTTGTCCTTTTAATCACTTAATAACTATGATAAATACATAAACAAAACACAAAGACATATCAAAGCAAAACGAAAATCGGATATATATTTGACCTTTGAATGCAGAAAGAAGCTGATCGAACTCACCAAACTTTTGAAAGAAAGAATCGACGCTTTTGCCGAGTACTTTAGGATCTTTGTGCCACGATGGATTAACTTTTAAAAAAACATACTGTGGAAACGATAAAAAAAAAGTGAGACATTTTTATTAAACTACTACACTCTCAATGTAGTCATTGATTGGAGCTTAATATTTGCTTTTTATATAGCGCTTTTTACCAGCGATAGGTCTCAAAGCGCTTTACAGACATTATATTACCCCTGGTCAATGATAACCTGTCCCAGAGACAATCCCTCCAGTCGTCAGCAGTTATATACTGCACCCAATGACAAGTTACCTCACAGGTACCCATTTAACCCCTCAGTGGAGAGCGGCAAGTGAGATAAAGCATCTTGCCCAAGGACACAACGTAATGAACTAGGCAGGAATCGAATCAGCAATCCTTGGATCATGAGTTCGATGCCTTAGCCAATTGGACACCACGCTCTCATCATATAACGGAATTACATCATATAACGGAATTGACCAAAAAGTGCCTAATGGACTCCAGTCTTCTCATTACAGGTAGGGATTATTCCTCAAAAAATATACTGTTGTTCAAAAAAAACTTAAATTCAAAGTTTTTGCAGCAAGATCAGTTGATTCTGTTTTGCCTGATCATTGATACCAAGGCCTAGTCGACAACAATAACAATTACACTGAAAACAGCAACAACAGCAACGAAACAGTGTTATCACTCGGCACCATGACAACGACAATTGTGTCAACTCTTCTTGAGCATCTCGTCAAAGAGAAAAGTTACAGCAGCTCCACACATCTTCTCGACTAATTTGAATCCATATCAAGCTAATAGGGACTATCTCTTCAGACCTGCTGTGTCTATTGGGTGGAACTGTAGGAATCGTAAGGCACTGAGGAATTCGTCCTACGCAGCCTGGCTGCGGGATGCTGCAGCCCCCTCAGCATCCTACTTTGGACATGGTACTTAGAAACTGATTCATACATTCCTTGCGCACGGTACGAAGACATTTCTCAGAGACAACAGTAGTTTTGCAATATAGTTTTCAGCTCAAGGGTGACTTTTAAAAAAGCTTTTAACGACAACTAAAAAGAAAACAACCCAAATGGAAGGAAGAAATAAAAACAGATGTTTGTACCTTCTTTGTAAGAGAATAGACATCCATTTCAACTTGAAGAACAAATAAATGAGGTGAACTCATGACTTTTTTAAATAAATCTAAACTGTGGAAATAACAATAAAATGAAAAGAAGGAAATAATCACAGTGTTATCAGAATTGGATGAATTAATCAGACACATTACAATTCAAATGAGCGAGCATCTATCAAATAAAGTTTCCCCACGATGTCTTGACAAACTCCCCTCCATACAGGTATGATGTAAAGGCATCTTCTGGTTGCCGATCCATGTTGATTGCACCATTGCTTGTATTGCAAATATATGGATTTAGTAAGTATTTGTGATATTTCGTAAAAGCAGAGTGAATGATGTCATCAACGTTATTGCATTGAAAATGTTTTTTTGTTTACAATATTTAAATTACTTATCTACAGGTAAAATAACATTTCTACAAAAATTGAGTTGAATTTTGATAAAATTCTATTTCGACAGAGAACTTTGACAGCTATTAAAGCAAACATTTCCAATGTATCAGGTCTCAAGGATAGATCAACAGGAAGATTATCTAGATGCTACGCAAAGCTTTTGAAGAGCATCTACCTGGTGACATCACAAACCACCTCCTGTGATCGACTTTCTGGAGTAAGGGAAGGTAAAGCCCATCAGAATAGAATCTCAAAGCACTTAAAATAGACCAACAATAATGGTTTAGCATCACAAGTGCTGTGGCAGAGTGGATAAAGGCGGCGGCATTTGAAGCAATGAGGCTTAGCAATCGGGAGGTTCCGGGTTTTTTACCCAGCCGGATCATAGTAAGGTGGGTTTTTCATCCAAGAGCAATCTATAGTTTTCCCATATCTGAAATGACTTTCTAAATTGCAAAGATTCCAAATTTGAGTTGAAATGTTGAATTGGAAGCCACCCGATGTGTAAGTTGTAATCCATAAGCCCTCACTGGTTTCTACCACATTTGTGGTGACTTAAGTATCGTAAAAATAACTGCTGATTATTATTATTATTCTCTAAATCCACAGTCATTTCATTTGTCGGGTTGTACAGCACTTGACTTCCAGTATTCAAGACTGGTTTCTCATTAGCGTATGGATACATCGGAATCATATGTAGACATACTGCTGTTCAATGCAATAACAATAGTAATAAGAAATGGCCCGGACTGCTAAAATTATTCCCAAACTAACAGTACTAAGATATGCCAGTTTCATGACAATCATCCTTCCAAGTATGCATACCTTATTTCAAAAAGTTAGCTTCATCATTTTGGCAACCTGTTATTCAAACTTGGCTTTCTGATTAGAAAATATCTATATTCCAAGTTTCCCTGCTATTCCATGTGTAAACTTCCTGAAACACAAAATGTTAGGATATGGAGGCGACCTAGTAACATATATTTATGTAATTTCATTTCCCTTCATGGTTGTCCATCTTTGTCCAGTATTTTATTATTATTATTAAAGTGTTTTCTAGAGCACCCTAATTTCACTGTGACTGTGTTTTTTTCTGTTTGTGTGCTTGCAGTTACGTGTTGGGAAAAGTGAACAAATTCATGAAATCAAAAAATAACACTTACCTTAATTCTAATAACAACTCACGATTCTGTACAAACATAAGGTTCCTTTCTAACCATTGCACACAACTGAAGAAAAAAAAAGAAAAAAGAAAAAAAATATCAATTCAGGGAATGTTTGGCACAGAAAGTTCACAAAGGAACTCCTTCTTATAGAACCATATCAAACGGTGTTTGTGGATCACATAATCAATCAAACTACCATACTTATTGTCTTGACTGTATCTCATAAAACTTGCATGAGAAAAAGACTTGAGTCCATGTGTTCATAGTTCTTAAAAACTGAAAATTTTCCATCATGCGAACATAGTATTTGCAGGCAAAATGAGAACAATTTTGATTATTTCAGAGGCTTTGTTGAGTCTGATAATTAGAGTGTTCTTGAGTCTTATGAGCATAAATTAAAGAGATGATGTCATCTTGCAATTTATGGAAAAACATAACCAATTTCTGGAAGATCTCCCCTCATAAAAATGAAGCTATAAGTAAAGAGAAGAAAAACTTTCCAATCTGTATTTAAGTAAGAAATTTGTCAAGTTTGCTTGTTCAGTTCAGCACTAACTTTAAAATCTGCCAAAGTTAACGTAAAGAACAGCGATACCTTCCGACATCTTAATAAGATTAACCCTGAAAGCTGTGACACTCCTGTCTTATAAAGTATGTTGTTTGGAGATGATGAATTAATTCCCACCGAGATAAGATTAGTAGTAACATCCACAGTTTTGATAACTTACGTACTCTTCACTATGAAAGGATCTGCTGCTCTATGTAATAAAGAGCTGAAGTTAATCTCTTTTCAAGTGTCGACAAGTTACAAGCCCAACAGAGAGATGGTTTTATATACCGATAGCCACCTAGTAAGTGCTGAATAGCTCAGCTGGCAGAATACAGGAATTGTTACCCTGAGTTCACTGGCCAAATCCCTTTATTATTTTATTTATTTATTTATTTATTATCTATTTATTTGTTTCATCATATAGTATAACAAGATGAACAAGACAATATAACTGCAAATAAGTAAAAAATGTGAAAGGAAGTAAACTAAGAAACCCTTTTGGGCTTAATCGAATAGAGAACTCCCATCAAAGAAAAAAGATAACCTTAGCACCTATAAAAGTACTACCCTCCACAAAAGAAAAATGTTTAAAAAATTTTAAAAAAATAGATAACCTTCTCGCCAAAAATGTCTTTAGCTCTTTTCCATTGTTTATATAATTTCCTCGTTGGCTTTCCGCTGTTCATTTACTTACAGAGAAAACATTTGTAGAGACATATTACAACCACTGTAGGAATAGAAGC